>VDFB02281492.1:603800842-603951188 GCA_007258455.2 Sequoia sempervirens | reverse complement strand
AGAGGAGAGAGATAGAGAGAGTGAGTGAGAGAGAGAGACCTAAGATAGGGAGAGGCGGTAGGAGAGAGAGACTTGAGAGAGAGAGAGGGTAGAGGGTTTAAGGGTTTGTGGTTTAAGGGTTAATGGTTCAAGGTTATGGGTAGAGGGGAGAGTGATAGAGGGATTCAGTGAGAGAGAGAGGGAGGGAGTGGGAGAGATATAGAGAATAGAGGGTTAAGGGTAGAGGGTAGAAGGTAGAGGGTTAAGGGTAGAGGGGAGGGAGATAAGAGTGAGAGAGAGAGACCTAAGAGAGGGATAGGGGGTAGGAGGGTGAGACTTGAGAAAGAGAGGGAAAGAGGGAGGGAATAGGAGAGAGATAAGGGGTAGAGGGTTAAACATAGAGGGTAGAGGGTTTAAGGGTTTAGATTTTAACGGTTAAGGGTTTAGGGTAGAGGGGAGAGAGAGAGCTGAGAGGAGAGGGGGCAGGGAGGAGACTTGAGAGAGAGAGAGGGTAGAGGGTTTAAGGGTTAAGGGTTAATGGTTTAGGGTTTAGGGTTATGGGTAGTGATGGAACTTCAAAGTTTTGCTCTCTGTGTTCTATTTTATCCTGCCTTGTGTCTCTGGTCATCTATGGTGTTTGGGAAAAGCCTAAGGTTGGGGTTTTACCTTCGTCTTCATATAAAATCCTAGTGTTCATCTTACACCTTGGATGGGATCTATTTGGCCATTACTTTTTGGGAAGGCTTTAAAATGACTTAAGCCCCATCGCTTCGTCTAGGTTGGGCCCCCTTTTGTTTTATCGTTTTATTTCCTTCGCTTGACTTTATTTTTCCTAAGTCTTTTTTTGGTCCCATTTTCCCCCTTTAAAACAACTTATGTCATTGTTTGTTGCCAGCCTAGTGATGTCCCCTTATTCTTTTAGGGGAGAGGGCCTAGTATTAGTGTAGGCTAACTTTCTCAACATGTAGCAATTGACTAGAATATTGTAGAACCTTCATTTTTTTTGAGATGTAGACTGGTCTCTTATTTATCTATAACTAAGGTCTAGAGGAGTGACTCATCATGCAACTCGCCACATCGGCAGATCTTTTGAGAAGTTTCTAAAAATTTATTTTTTAAAGGTTCAATCAAAACTTAATCATGGAACCCCCAATAGTTGAACCAAAAAAATACCATTTGTTGCTTGTCGAATATGATATTTTTATTTAAATTAAAATTAATATACAACCTAAGTGGACCAAATACTTATTGATAATCATAAATCTTTGATATCTCTTCCTTTTATATTCAACACATATGGACTAATAGTTGAACACAAAAAATCTATTTGTTATAAAAAACAACACAATTATTTAAAATACAACTTATATTGAACAAAAATGGACCAATAGTTGAACACTAAAACTTTTTGAAAATCCTTCACATTTAATGAGAAAATACATATTATATAATGTGCTCACCTTTTATATTTGTGATAGGACAAACTATTAATATAAAATTATCCAATGCTTGTACATTGCTACCCCAATTGGTGTACACATAAGAATAGTATTTTTTCACTATGATAACAATACTTGTTTAAATGAGTGTCTTATTTTATTAAATGAGCATTTTATTTTTTAAATGATATACTTATAGTGGAGAGTTGTGATATTTTATTTGAAACAAAAAAATACTTATTTCACTTCTTCATGAATGTATTTATGTTTTATTCATATAACATTTAGAGGTTCTCATGTGTTCAAGTATGGGTCCATTTGTATCAACATTTGGTTTTTTCTTTATTTACATTTGGACTTTTTTTTACAATATATAGTATAAATATGTTGTAAGACTGGGTATTATCATCATGATTGAGTGTGTGACTACTGGACCCTACACAACTACTGGGCCCTCTCCCCTAATAAATGTTTTTATTTTGTAGAGGGACAAGTTCACATGGTCGTAGATCAATTTTCATCTGATTTTAGTCAGTCCCCGCCATCCCACAATGACCCCACCACACTATCTTTGTTGATCGTGATATCACAAGTGAGTTCCACGTGTCTCATCTGGTGAAGCCGAAGGAATGATAAATAGTTTGATGTGTCTTTAATATATTATGCCATGGGTTACTAAAGTAGTTATAAGTTGCACGTGTTTTAAATCAACAAAGATGTTATAATCCTAGTAGAAAAGTGCTTGATGGTTAATAACAAGGCTAGTGACTATGTTGAATGAATAGGATTTCCAATGGTTGAGATCCATGGTTGCCTGCCATCACGTGATCAAAATTTGTGAGGTCTTTATTGATTGCAATATCACGAGCGGGCACCACGTGGATCTCCTTGGCAATGAGTAAGCCTGTGGGGCAATGGCTACCCAGCCTACAAAAAGGCATGGGCATCCGCATGGCTTATACCTGCCACACTTTTGTTAACGGTTGTTAGTGTCAATTAATGTACATTTCATTAATTAGTTGTTGCGTATTTCCTTAGTATCTTCAATATATTTTTTTTCTTTAAAAAATTATTCTCTACTTTTAAATTTTTTTAAAAACTGTTGTATATTTAAATTCTTAGAAATATAGAATAAATTTTGTTCTTTAAAAAATAATTTTGTTTTACTTTGAATTATTTTAAATATAATTAATAAAATAATTTTAAAGTAACTATTTCATATTTTGTTATATAGATTTAATAAATAAAATAAAATAAAAATATTAATTTTTAAAATATGATTGATAAAATAATTCTTATACACTAAAAAAATTGATATATACATATAATAAAATAAATATAATAATATATCAAGTTTTAAAATATATGTAATAAAATAATTTTTAAAGGATAAAAAATGTTTCATACTTAATATATAAAATAAAATAAATATATCAATTTTAAAATACAATTAATAAAATAATTGTGAAATAAAATGAAATAATTATTAATGAATAAAAAATTGATATATATATATAATAATTTTAAAATAATATTCATTCATTTTTAAATTATTTTATTAATTATATTGTAAAAAATTGATATATTTATTTTATTTTATTTATTAAATACTTACTAGCATATATATTATTTATTAATAATATATATAAAATATGTCGAGAGATATCTTTTGATGCCTCTATTGTACTATTATAAAATAAGTGCCTCGACAAAGATATCTCTTGGCTGTATTGTATATATATTAATAAATAATATGTATATGCTAGTAGCATTTGTAACACAACATGAAAGAAAAGATTATAATTACTTTTAGTTATAGAATTAAGGTTAGGGTTAGATATATATTTAGTTAGGGTTGGGATTAAAAACAGTGTCAGTGTTAGTTTTATGATTGAGTTTAGGGTTAGAGTTAGAGTGAGAATTATTGTTGAGATTGAATCATAACCCTAATCTAACCTTAACCTTAAACCTAATTGAACCCTAACCCTATTTGTAATTGAACTTTAACTCTAACACCAACCCTAACCCTATCATTGAACCCAAGCTTTATCCTAGAACCCCAACTCTAATTAAATGGTAAACCTAACCTAACCTTAACCCTAATGCTAATCCCAACCCTAAGTCTATCTATAATTATAATCCTAACACTTCTCATTCTAACCCTAATTATAATCTTAATTATAAGTCTAACCCTAACCATAATTCTAATGCTATTCATAATCCTTAGTTTAACACTAACCATAGTTTTCATGACAACCTTAACTCTAATTATAACCCTAATCAAACCCCAACCTTAACCTTAACTCTAACCTTGAGCTTAATTAAACCCTAACCTTAACCTTAAGCCTGAGCTTTAATTAAATCAAGATCCTAGCTCTAACCCCAAACTCATATATGTGGGATAATTATAATTTACCAAAACCCTAACCATAATTGAATCATAACCCTAATTGAAATATAATCCTACCTTTAATTGAACCCTAACCCTAATTGAATTGTAATTTTAACCCTAAGCCTAATTGAATCCTATTTTTAACTCTAAGACTAATTAAACACTATTTCTAACCCTAACCCTAAGCCCATCTAAATCCTAGCCCTAATTGAACCCTAACCCCAATTGAATTATATTTAAACCCTAACCCTTAATGAGCACTAACCCTAATTAAACCCTAACATAATTGAACCATAATTCTAACCCTAATTTAATACTAACACTAACCCTAATCCTAATAACATATTATTAGGGTTATATTTATTAATGTATTAATATTAGTTTATAAATTCAACATTAATTATAAATATTTTAAAATAAATTAAGTATTTCAATCTAAAATTTTAATATTTTGACATTACAAATCAAATTAAACTAAATTCTAATTTTTAAAATCCATAAAATATTTATTATCTATTTAGTTTTACTAATTATCTAATACAATTAAATTAAATTAAATTAAATATTCATTTTAAATTAATTAAACAATTATTAAATGAATTTTATAATAAATTAAGAAATAAGATCTATATAAAATCAACTTTTTTATTTTTTTTCTTTGTGTCCAAATCATTTCATTTTCTAAAATTATACTAAATTCTAGATATCATAATTAAAACACAAAAATTTATTCTATTCTAATCCTAACCCTAGTTAAACCCTAACCCTATTTTGACTCTAACCCTTACCCTAATTGAACACTAAATCTAATTGTAATTGACCACTAAGCATAATTGAATTCTACTCCTAACCCTAACCCTAAATCTAACTAAACCGTAAACCTAACTCTAATCAAACCCTAACCCAAACCTACTTGATTCATAATCCCAACCCTAACCCAAACCCTAATTGAACTTTAAAACTAACCTTAACTAATTATTAACCCTAATTGAACATTTATTGAATAGTAGTCCTAATTGTACCATAACCCTAACTTTGAACTACAGTTGAACTCTAATCCTAACCCTAACACTAATTCTTATCCTAACTGAACCTTAACCCCAACCCTAATCTTAACCTTGACCCTATTTGAACTCTTATTGAATTCATAACCTTAATTAAACCCCCACCTCATCCTCAATCCTAACCCAAATTGAAACATTAATTGAACCCTAAACCTAACCCTAAGTGAATAGTAATCCTAATTGAACTCTAACTTTTGAGTTGAAAATATTAAAGTGCCTTAGATTTTCCCATTCATCATCATTTATCATTCAATTCCTAATAGAACTCCAAAAATTTATACTTTTATAATGTTTTAATACACACCCATATTAAGGGTTTAGAGCTTTAAGGGCAGAGGGAGAGAGAGAGAGAGAGAGTGAATGAGAGAGAGAGAGACTTGAGAGAGGGAGAGACTTGAGAGAGAGAGAGAGAGTGTAGAGGGTAGAGGGTTTAAGGGTTTGTGGTTTAAGGGTCAAGGGGTTAGGGTTATGGGTAGAGGGGAGAGAGATAGAGGGATTCAATGAGAGAGAGAGGGAGAAAGTGCAAGAGTGATAGAGAGTAGAGGGTTAAGGGTAGAGGTGAGGGAGATAAGAGGAGTGAGAGAGAGAGAGACCTGAGAGAGGGAGAGGTGGAGGGTGAGACTCTGAGAGAGAGAAAAGAGGAGGAGGGAGAGAGACAAGGGCAGAGGGCCAAACATAGAGGTAGGGGGTTTAAGGGTTTAGAGCCTAAGGGCTAAGAGTTAAGGGTTTTAGGGTTTAGGGCCTATTGTTTGCTGGCAGAGGGAGACACACAGAGGGAGTGAGTGAGGAGACAGAGAGAGAGAAGGAGAGGAGAGGGGTAGGGAGGGAGAGACTTGAGAGAGAGAGAGAGAGAGAGAAGGTAGAGGGTAGAGGGTTTAAGGGTTTGGATTTTAATGGTTAAGGGTTTAGGGTTTAGGGTTATGGGTAGAGGGGAGAGAGATAGAGGGATTCAGTCAAAGACAAAACCCCAACCTTAGGATTTTCCCAATACCATAAAAGACTAGTAACATAAGATAGGACATGAAAGGAACAAAAGATAGGACAATAAATGACATATTCAAAAGATGCAACATATTGTGTTGATATGTCCTTCAATCTTCCTAAGAAGATCCATGATTTGTTTATAAAGGAAGTGACTTCATAGATGCATCAAGTTCAATTATGCATATTTTAAACAATGAGGAAGAATTTCAAGTTTTTTTCAAGCCCCTCTCACCATAACCCTATTGGATAGTCACACATCACATAGGAAGGTGAGTTGTTAGGTCACCCACATGTGTGACATATGGTTGTCCAATAAAGATAAAATGAGGAGACTATGTGTATTTATTACACATAAAAAAAGAACAACAATGGTTGAATCAAGGTCATGTTACAAGTACAAGGACAACACCTTTGCAAGAGCTATAAGAGGAAAAGGGTATTGATATTATTCATTCATGGGTGTACTGGTGAAATTGAATGCAATAGGTAAAGGTCATTATCATTGATAAGGACAACCAACAATGCATGCTACAATGGTCTCATGAAGGAAAACAACAAAAAAAAAATCTAAAGTTGCACAAGGCACTATTCAAGGAATTCACAATCAAACATTAGGGGAACAAGTTTCCAGATAACATTCAATGCATGATCTTTTAAGGAAAGGCATAAAAGGAAAAGACATTCAAGAAACATCAACTCTAGTTGACACAGATAATATGCGTATTGAAAACATGTCATTACAAGAGGTTTATGACAGCAATGGAACCCTCATATCATGTGATCTAGCTACAATTGCTATGCTCATAACCTTTCATGTAGGGGTTTTGGTCATCATGATTGATCCAACATGGATCATGAAACAAAAAGTTACAAATGACAATTAAGTAGTTATGATTTAGGAGAGGTCTCATTTTGGAAGCCAAGGCCATAATACAAGTGTATATTAACAATAAATATGAGGTTATGCTACAAGACAACCATGCAGGTTCATGTAGGACATCAAGCATTACAATGGTACAAGTGCATATGAACAACAATCAACAATCAGCAACAAGTAGTGAAGGAAGCAAAGCATAGTTGTATTTTTACCTTTTCATACCATTGATTATCCATTCCAACAATAGGCTATAATAGTGAAGGAATATACTTGCACAAGGGTGTTTTAATGAAGATATTCAGCATAAAAACCATCATAAATCATGGTGCTTCAAGGGAATAGAGCATAGTCATGAATAAGAGCAGTACCATTAAAGGCTATAGGTTTGTCTTCATGTTATCTATGAATTTGAAAAAATAAATCTACACTAGGTGACAACATGACTATAGCCATGAAATGGATTGCAGTGAGATAAATAAAATAAGTGGTTGTTGTCACTATCTCATTTTCTCTTTGGATAGTCATTACTAAGTCCTAACAAGTGAATAGAAAAGGGATAGGTGTCAATAATATACCTTCATTTAACAAGTCCTAGACTTTTTGTGATCTCATTGACCCAATAAGGCATTGCTTAGAAATCATTTCATATCTTTTTGAAAAAATCAAAAGGAGGATTGATGTATCCAATTGTAAGAAGAGAGCAATGTCCAAGGGAGGGGTAGTACCATCATCTTAGGTACCACTACTGCAAGATGATAAATGACAATCCTTGAGTTTGTATGCATGGAGGTCCTAAAGCATACTTTGGGTAAGGTGCATTCATGGCATCTTTTGGTGAAAGGTTTCCCAAGCATGAGAAAAGATCCAGTGTTCCATCAGGCTATGTTGGAACAATTATACACTAATCCCTCCCCTAGGGTGTTTCCTTGCATCAAAACCAATCCCTTCTTCCTATCATTTGTTGACAAGGGAAATTAATTAAAATTCTTAAATGAGATTATAGGTGGATATTTTTTGTATAAGGATTTGATAAGTAGTATTGGGTTAGAATACATATTGATGAGATTGCAATGCAATATTATCAGGGATCGTATATGTTATGTGTTAAATCTATCATAAACCCTTGAATACTTATGAATTTGACTCCCAAAATGGATATATGACATTAATCTAAATTGTATGATTCAATATTTGTTTGTCTTTACCTAGAGCTTGCTAAAAATTGCAAATCAATAACCTATTTTATCTTGGGATTGTGCTGTAGTTATCTCATGCTCCAAATAGTTGATAATGTCGATGAATAGCCAATTATATTCGATATTATCCTATTATGTTCAACTATTAAATGAGATTATCTGTTATTGTTAATGTTGTTTATGATATTGGTGCAGAGGTTGTAAACACATTAAGGGATCACCCTCCCATGTAAAGCAGAGCTCGAAGTGTAGGAGACTTTTTTAAAGTCCTTGTCAATTGGTCTAGGTCCTTCGAGCTGCCTTTGATTGGGATTGGAAATTCTATAGGTAGATTAGAAGACCAACCTGGTTACATTGTAAAACAAAACCAACACTTCCCTCTACCCTTAACCTGAAACCCTAAACCCTTAACCCTTAAACCTTAAACCCTTAAACCATCTACCCTCTACCCTTAACCCCCCTCCCTCTATCTCTCTTCCACTCCCTCCCTCCTCTCTCTCTCTCAAATCTCTCCATCCTACCCCCTCTCCATCTCTTAGGTCTCTCTCAACCCTTAACCCTCCCTTCCTTTATCTCTCTCTCTCTCAAGTCTCTCCCTCCTAGCACCATTCCCTCTTAGGTCTCTCTCTCACTCACTCACTCTATCATCTCAAGTCTCTCCCTTCCTACCCATTCTCCTCTCTTAGGTATTTCTCTCAATTTTCCTCCTCTATCTCTCTCTCCCACTATTAACTCCTAAACCTCTTAAAACCATCTTACCTTCTACCCTTAACCCTCCCTCCCTCTATCTCTCTCCCACTCCCTCCTCTTTCTCTCTCTCCTTCAAGTATCTTCAATATCCTACTCCCTCTCTCCTCTCTTAGGTCTCTCTCTCACTCACCCACTTTCTATCTCTCTCCCCTTAACCCTAAACCATTAACCCTTGTAACCCTAAACCCTCTTAACCCTCTCTTCTCTTATTCCCTCTCTCTGTGCCTCTCCTCCTAGCACCACTCCCTCTCTATGTCTCTCTCACTCTACTCACTCACCAATTTATCTAAGCCTTGCCCTCCTACTCCCTCCCTTTCTTAGTCTTCTCTCTACTTACTCACTCACTCACTCTATCTCTCTCCACCTTTTAACCCTAAACCTCCTAAAACCATCTAACACCCCTCTAACAATTCTTTTAACTATCCCTCCTCTATCTCTCCCACTCCCTCCCTCTCTCTCTCTCAAGTATTTTCTTAACATCTCTACCCTCTCTTTTCCTCTCTCTTAGGTATCTCTCTCCTTTCTACCTACCTGTACTCCCTCTCAATCTATCTCCCTAAACCCTCTACCTTTAACCCTCCCTTCCTTTATCTCTCTCTCTCAAGTCTCTCCCTCCTAGCACCACTCCCTCTCTCAAGTCTCTCACTCACTCACTCTATCTCAAGTCTCTCCCTCCTACCCCTTCTCCCTTTGTCAGGTCTTTCTCTCACTCACTCACTCCCTCTATCTCTCTCCCCTCCACCCTTAACCCTAAACCCTTAAACACTCTACCCTCTACCCTTTAACCCTCCCTCCCTCTATCTCTCTCCCACTCTCTCTCTCTGGAAACATCTTCACATCATACTCCCCTCTCCCTCTCTTAGGCCCCTTCTCTCACGTGACTCACTCCTCTATCTCTCTCCCTTAACTCCTAAACCCTTAACTCCTTAAACCCTCTACTCTCCATCAATTTTACAATATAATTAATAAAAATAATTAAAAAATGAATAGAATATTATTTTAAAAATCTTATTATATATATATATCAATTTTTATTGATTAATAAATTATTCTTATTCTCACAAATTATTTTATTAACTGTACTCTTAAAAACTGATATATTTTATTTTATTTTACATTAACCATGAAACATTTTTGTCCCTTTAAAAATATTTTATTACATACATTTTAAAACTTAATATACTATTATATTTTATTTCCATGTATATTTAATCTTTTAGTGCATAAGAATTCATTTTATCAAATCATATTTTCCAAGAATTGATATCTTTGATTTCTGATGTATTTATTAAACGTATATAACAAAAATACATGAAATAGGTTACTCAAAAATTATTCTTATTAATTATATTTAAAATAATTCAAAGTAAAACAAAAATATTTTTTAAAGAACAACAATTTATTCTATATTTTTAAGAATTTAAATATACAATAGTTTTTAAAAGTTTTAAAAAGTAGAGAATAATTTTTTAAAGAAAAAATATTATATTGAACATACTAAAGAAATACGCAACAACTAATTAATGAAATGCACATTAATTGACACTGACAATCGTTAACAAAAGTGCGACAGGAATAAGCCATGCGGATTCCCATGCCTTTTTGTAGGCTAGGTAGCCATTTCCCCACTGGCCTACTTGTTGCCAAGGAGATCCGCGTAGCGCCTACTCGTGATATCACAATCAATAAAGATCTCGCAACTTTTGATCAAGCAATGGTAGACAATTGTGGATCTCAACCATCGATAATCCTGTTCATTCAACATAGTTGCTAGCCTTGTTATTAACTATCAAGAACCTTTCTACCAAGATTATAACATCTTCGTTGATTTAAAACATGTGCATCTTATAACTACTTTAGTAACCCATAGCATAATGTATTAAAGATGCATCAAAGTATTTGTCATTCCTTCGGCTTCACCGGATGAGACACATGGTGCTCACCCGTGATATCACAATCAATAAAGACCTCACAATTTTTTATCACATGATGGCGAGCAGCCATGGATCTCAACCATTGGTAATCCTATTCATTCAACACAGTCACCAGCCTTGTTATTAACCATTGAGCACCTTTCTACTAGGATTATAACATCTTTGTTGATTTAAAACATGTGCATCTTATAACTCCTTTAGTAACCCACGACATAATATATTAAAGATGTATCAAATTATTTATCATTCTTTGGCTTCATTGGATGAGACACATGGTGCTCACTCGTGATATCACAATCAACAAAGATAGTGTGATGGGGTCATTGTGGGATGTCGGGGACCAGCTAAGATCAGATGATGATTGATCTACGATCATGCAAACTTGTCCCTCTGCAAAATAAAAACATTTATTAGGGGAGAGGGCCTAGTAGCCATGCAAGGTCCAATAGTCACACACTCAATCATGATGATAATATCCATTCTTACCACATATTTATACTATATATTGTAAATAAACAGTCCAAATGTAAATAGAGAAAAAACCAAATGTTGATAAAAAATGGACCCATACTTGAACACATGAGAACCTCTAAATGTATAAAAAAAAAAATATAAATATATTCATAAAATAGCTTTTAAATAAGTATTTTTAAGTTCTAAAATAAAATATAAACAACCTCCACTATAAGTATATCATTTAAAAAATAAAATGGTCATTTAATAAAATAAGACACTCATTGAAACAAGTGTTGTTAACATAGTGAAAAAATATTGTTCTTGTCTGTACAACAATTGGGGTAGCAATGTACAAGCATTTGATAATTTTATATTAATAGTTTGTCCTATCACAAATATAAAAGGTGAGCACAATAAATGACATGTATTTTTCCATTAAATGTGAAGGATTTTCAAAAAGTTTTAGTGTTCAACTATTGGTCCATTTTGTTCAATATAAGTTGTATTTTAAATAATTATGTGTTGTTTTTATAACATAAAATAGATTTTTTGTGTTCAACTATTAGTTCATATGTGTTGAATATAAAAGGTAGAGATATCAAAGATTTATGGCTATCAATAAGTATTTGGCCCACTTAGGTTGTATATTAATTTTAATTTAAATAAAAACATCATAGTCTACAAGCAACAAATGATATTTTTTTGGTTCAACTATTGGGGGTTCCATGATTAAGTTTTGGTCGAACATTTAAAAAGTCAAATTTTATACACTTATAAAAAGATATATTGATGTGGTGAGTTGCATGATGAGTCATGCCTCCAAACCTTAGTTATAGATAAATAAGAGACTAGTCTACATTTCAAAAAAAAAATGAAGGTTCTACGATATTCCAGTCAATTGCTACATGCTGAGAAAGTTGGCCTGCATGACTACTATTCCCTCTCCCCTAAAGGAATAAGGGGACATCACTAGGCCGATGACAAAAAATGACAATTTGTTTTAACAAGGGAACGTAGGACCAACAAAAGACTTAGGAAAAATAAAGTCAAGTGAAGGAAATAAAATGATAAAGCAAAAGGGGGCCCAGCCTAGACGAAGCAATGGGGCTTAAGTTGTTTTAAAGCCTTCCCAAATAGTAACAGCCAAATAGATCCCATCCAAGGTGTAAGATGAACACTAGGGTTTTACATGAAGACAAAGGTAAAACCCCAACCTTAGGCTTTTTCCAAACACCATAGATGACTAGTTTCACAAGGCAAGATAAAATAGAACACAAAGAACAAAACTTTGAAGTTCCATCACTACCCATAACCCTAAACCCTAAGCCATTAACCCTTAACCCTAAACCCTAAACCATTAACCCTTAACCCTTAAACCCTCTACCCTCTCTCTCTCTCTCAAGTCTCTCCCTCCTACCCTCTCTCCCTCTCTCAGGTTTCTTGCTCACTCCCTCTATCTCTCTCCCCTCTACCCTAAACCCTTAACCCTTAAACTCTAAACCCTTAAACCCTCTACCCCTTACCTCTCTCCCACTCCCTCCCTCTTTCCCTATCTCTTTGAAGTCTCACCCTCCTACCCCCTCTCCCTCTCTTAGGTCTCTCTCTCTCACTCACTCTTATCTCCCTCCCCTCTACCCTTAACCCTATACCTTCTACCCTCTACCCTTAACCCTCTACTCTCTATCTCTCTCCCCTCTACCCATAAACCTAAACCCTTAACCCTTAAACCCCAAACCCTTAAACCCTCTACCCTCTTCCCTCTACCCTCTCTCTCTCTCTCAAATCTCTCCCTCCTACCCCCTCTCCCTCTTTCAAGTCTCTCTCTCTCACTCTCTCTATCTCTCTCCTCTCTACCCTTAGCCATAAACCTTAAACCTTTAACCCTTAAAATCTAAACCCTTAAACCCTCTACCCTCTACCCTCTCTCTCTCTCTCTTTCTCAAGTCTTTGCCTCCTACCCCCTCTCCCTCTCTTAGGTCTCTCTCTATCTCTCACTCACTCCCTCTATGTGTCCCCCCTCTACCCTTAAACCCTAAACCCTTAACCCTTAAACCCTAAACACTTAAACCCTCTACCCTCTACCCTTAACCCTTTCTCCCTCTATCTATCTCCCATGCCCTCCCTCTCTCTCTCTGAAGTCTCTCCATCCTAGCACCACTCCCTCTTTCAGGTCTCTCTCTCTCTCCCCTTCCTCCCCTCTTCCCCCTCCTTCCGCCTCTAACTCTCTCTCTCTCTCCCTAAGTCTCTCCACTCTACACTTAGCCCTCTACCCTTAACCCTTAAATCCTTAAATCCTATACCCTCTATCTCTCTCCCACTTCCTCCCTCCCTCTCTCTCAAGAATCTCCCTCCTACCCCCTCTCCCTTTCTGAGGTCTCTCTCTTTCGCTCATTCCCTCTATCTCTCTCCCCTCTACCTTTAACCCTAAACCCTTAACCCTTAACCCTTAAACTCCAAACCCTTAAACCCTCTACCCTCTATGCTTAACCCTCTACCCTATATCTCTCCACTCCCTCCTCTCTCTCTCAAGACTCTCCTCCTACCCCTCTCCCTCTCTTTAGGTCTCTCTCTCTCACTCCTCCTCTATCTCTCTACCTTTAACCCCCTAAACCCTAAACCACTAACCCTTAAACTCTAAACCCTTAAACCCTCTTCCCTCTACGCTTAACCCTCTACCCTCTATCTCTCTCCTACTCCCTCCCTCTCTCTCTCAACTCACACCCTCCTACCCCCTCTCCCTCTCTCAAGTCTCTCTCTCACTCACTCACTCTTATCTCCCTCCCCTCTACCCTTAACCCTCTACCTTCTATCTCTCTCCCACTCCCTCCTCTCTCTCACTGAATCCCTCTATCTCTCTCCCCTCTACCTATTGGTTGTTTTTACTTTAACCAGGTTGGTCTTCTAAATTACCTAGGGAATTTCCAATTCCAATCAAGGGAAACTTGAAGGACTTGGACCATATGACAAGGATTTTAAAGACCTACACTTTGGGCTCTACAAGACCTGGGAGGGTGATCCCTTTATGTGTTTACAACCTCTGCACCACTTATCACCTGGTTGTTTTTACTTTAACCAGGTTGGTCTTCTAAATTACCTAGGGAATTTCCAATTCCAATCAAGGGAAACTTGAAGGACTTGGACCATATGACAAGGATTTTAAAGACCTACACTTTGGGCTCTACAAGACCTGGGAGGGTGATCCCTTTATGTGTTTACAACCTCTGCACCATTATCATGAACAACATTAACAACAATAGATAATCTCATTTAACAGCTCAACATAATAGCATAATACTAAATAGAATTGGTTGTTCATTAGTAATATCAACTACTTGGAGCATGAGATAACTACAACACATTCCATAGTGTAAAATAGTCATTGATTTGCAATTTGTAGCAAGTGCTAGGTAAAGAAAAATAAAATACTGAACCATACAAATTACTACAACTTACATGAGTGCCATATATCCATTGAGGGAGTCAAATTCATAAACATCTAAGGGTTTATGACAGATTTAACATGTAACATATAAGATCCTTGAGAACATTGCTTTACAATTTCATCAACATGTATTCTAACCCAATACTACTTATCAAATCCTTATACAAAACATATCCACCTACAATCACATTCAAACATTTTAGTTAATTCCTTGAATTAAAGCCAAAATAGAAATCATACACACCACAAGAGTGAGATGAATGAGACAACCCTTGATTATCTTATTCAAAATTTAGATATGCATGTACAATGGAGAGACATGATTTTGAATTAATCATTTCAATTCAAATGCTAGTACTGTCATAAAACATCAAATCCCCATGAATTCAAAACCTACTATAGAATGACTCAAAACCTAAATTGCATTTTCCTTAAAACCATTGAACTTTACAATTTTCTCTACAACTCTACCTAGACTCAACCAAAAAATATCTAACTTGCTAACCCATACTTTTGGCCTTGAAATCCTTCTTATAGAAAATGAAGGAGCAAACAAGCATCAGGCCAAAAAGTACCTCTCATTTCACATGATTTTCTTCACAAAACTCTTGAGGACAATAGCTTTACTTTCTTTATTTCTCATCCTATGCCCTATTCATGCATCCTACAATTACAAAAGTATCCATGGGGCCTCTTACACAAGCTACAGTAATCACAAAAAGTGTAAGATCCCTTTTATATTATGTTTGAACTACAAAACCCTCAAAAATAGGGTAATTGGGTTGTATGCAAAGAAATGAAGCTTTCTAACTCAAATCAATGCCTTAAGCCTTCAAACTAGACTCAAATCAAAGATAACACGTATCTTCATGACCTGGAATTGATTTCACATCAAAATATGGCTGCATGTGACCGTATAGTGCTGCATAACAAGAAAAATACAAAAAAATTGAAGAAAAACACAGATTTTTGAATGTCAAGAGCTTGTATTTTAAATCCTCAACCATCAACAACCATTACAATGATCACTTTATACCTTTTAAATTCCTTTACACATCAACCACTGAACAACCACCTTTATAACTAACTTTTTAATCTTTTATGATCACATGAAACATAAAACACACTAATTTCAAGGTTGTTAACATCACTATTGAAATGTTTTAATTTTTTGACCTTTCAAACATTAAAAAGTACATCATTAAATATCATGAATTAATTATGTAACCACATAAGTCAAATATAATTCTATCAAGAAATTAATATCAAATAGATAATATAATCGCATAACTCATACATTTTAATGTCATTGATCTTCTTCTTCATCCAACTCTTTGTATGTATCATCCGATCCATATTCGACATTGTAAGGATTGGTCATATCATCATCATTGTCATCAATATCAGTTTCAATAATTTCATCATCCACATGGATATCATCTTCATGAACATTAACTCCTACATCATCATGATCTAGTTCCTTCTCTTCGACATCTTCGTCAGGGACATCATCAACTAACTATTGATTCTGATCATCATCTACAT
Source organism: Sequoia sempervirens (assembly GCA_007258455.2). Taxonomy (NCBI): domain Eukaryota; kingdom Viridiplantae; phylum Streptophyta; class Pinopsida; order Cupressales; family Cupressaceae; genus Sequoia; species Sequoia sempervirens. The sequence continues at coordinate 603,935,130 of VDFB02281492.1, read as the reverse complement.
CATCTTCTAGTTCTTTGGTATCTTCTTCTTCCACCACATTATACTTTACCGGCCTTCTTCCTGGATCATGTCTAACAACAAATGACCAACCTAGTTTACCTAGAACCTCTGAGTAAAATACCTGCTCACTTTGGCTTGGAAGAACATAGGGGTCATTTATAGCTCACTTGATCAACCTTGTATTAACCATAGTAAATCCATTATCATGTTCAATAATAGTTCTCTTAGGATCATTTTCATTCAATCATAGTCTTTACCATAGGATGACGAACATAATTAATCCGAAGGACTTAAAGTCACACTTAAGTATATCATCTAAAATCCCATAGTATCGATTTTATGAGACTTCTAAATGTATGTCACTTCTAGATGAAACATTAGTCACCTGAAAGACTGCAGTTATACCAGAATCACAATTTTTTTCATGTCATCCACATTTTGATTCAAAATTTATGACCATTGCACCACATAGCCTTGTGGTGTTTCACCTGCAATATGTCAAACATGTAAAAATTATTGCAATATCGTCAGTTGATAAACATATTTATTCTTGGTTGAATGCATGCAAAGAAAACAATCTCAACATATATATACATCATTATAATTGGAAATAATTAAATAATATGGGTGATTAATATATTTATATGTACCTATTTATCTCTTAAACCATATGCTAAATCAATTTCCCTTTGTGTAACATTGGAATCTCTATTACGATAAGCTTCTTTAACCAATGAAGCTACACCTTCCCATGTTAATACGTGACCAGATTGTTGACATTGTTCAATCCATACCATCATCCAATAAATATTATTTGCAATGTACAAATGTAGTGCATCCCACTCTCAACTAACTATATCAAAAAAAATTGAAATTCACAAAATATAATTAGTTAAATACCACATTATACAACCTTAATTTATAATTGATGTATATTGAAGATTAAAAATTAAATAAGCACAATATACATAAAAAAACATATGTAAAATTTATTTCAATTAACCTCCATGACCATCTTATAATTACCTCTCACTTTCATCAATCTACATTTCCCCATTAGGTACTCCCCTTCAAATTTGTTAATGGAGTTGGGATCCCAAATGTGATCTACATGGATCTTTGCTGCAAACTTAGGAAGATATTCACTAATGTACACCATGGTCTGGTATACCATTTATCCCTCCACCATAGAACCCTTAGGATGTGCTCTTTGTCTAGCCTTCAAAAATTTCAAGTGCCTCTCAACCATCCACATTAACCCTGTATGTACAGGTCCACATAATTCAATCTCCTCAACTTGGCGTATGAGGTAGTGTTCTTATGCATTAAAAAATGTCAAAGGTAGACACTTTTGCATTTCACACATTAGACGAGAAATTTTTCTCTTCCAATAATTTATATCTTCTTTATGGATTTCTTTAGATGACAACCATCTACAAGTGATTCATGGCACAAATATATTAACAATATTTAATAAAAATATATAGCAGATTACATAACAAGTAAAACAAATGGAAATTATAAGATGTATACAACGAATTGAACAAATATCGCTACTTACCTCATGTATTTTCAAAGATCATATATAACTTTCCTAACATTCTTGTCAAAGTTGTCTGGGAGAGATAGAGGTAGAACATACTGTAACAATTATAAAATGATCTTTTCATTATTTTTCCAAAAGTAGTAAATAAAATACACTAAAAAATACATGCATTATACAAGTGTATATAATATACCAAAATAATTACCTTAATGAAGGTATGCCAATCATGCGTTTTCAACCCTAACTCAAATTCACCTTTCTTTGTTATTATATTGTTTATGTTCACAACAAATCCTATGAGAAATCAATTTTTTTCATATGACTTCTTTTATAGCATTGCTTTGCTAGTTTGTTAATAATCAAGGAAGGGAACTTATATTAATTTGGTCTCCATTGCTATTTAATTGAATAACATTTTTCATTGCATGATTGGCTTCCTAAATGTCACTACAAATTTTGAAAAAAATTTCTTTGTCACGTCTTTCATCCAATATTTTTCATAACATTTTTGTTATATTCTTTTTGATATGCATTGTATCAAACAAATGCACAATTTGTAGCTACTCATAGTAGGGAAACCTACTAAATTGTCTGGGATAACTCTTCAATCCCTGTGGAAATCGGCCATTAATGCCTTGACGACCTTCATGAAGCATATAAGTTAAAAAAATTAACAACAACAATCATTGTCAATTACAACATGAGTAAACACAACACAATAAAAAATTTGATTCGATGTATTATCTTGATGATTAATTCTATTATATTCCAACTTCCATAGGCGAGGTGTCATTCTTCATGGTTTTGATGTAGTCTCCTCTTTCCCATTGAAAACATGTTTTTGAGTAGTTCAATACTTATGATTTCTATGGAGGAAGTGCCTATACTCATCAAACACCTGCTTTCCTAAACTTGTTGAACGATGAGATTTCATCTTTGGACCACAAATTGGACATACAAATTTTCCCTTTGTTTGAAGACTTGCAAGATCATATATAATTGGATTAAATATGTCAATTTTTATAATTATATATAATGAATAGATTATTTTAAAAAAATGCATGATATCTACTTCATCAAATTAAATATTGTTAAAGTGTAGTCGAATGTTATAACATACCAAAAAAATGTGTTAGCTCTGGGGCATCATGAATTATCCATACAAGCATTGCATGGAATTGAAATTGTCTTTGTCCTATTGGTCTAGAGACCCACCATACATAGTGACGCCATTCCATAACTTTAGTAATTCGTCGATAAGAGGCCCGATATATACATTCATATCTTTAACTTGGTACTTACCTAGTTGAATGAACATAAACATTACATAATTATTATAGCCATTTTACTACAATATATATAAATTAATGTACATGACTATTGAATGAAAAAAATATAAGTCATTATGCAACAAATAAGACAAATGAGATGCTACTATGTTAAAGAAAATTGATGTAAAAAAATACCTAGAACAATCATTGACAACATTATGTGCTCCCTTTTTATTGACATCCATGGAGGAATGTTATTGTTGATAACAAAAATAGGCCACACCGAGTAAATAAATCTCAACTTTCCAAATAGATTGACACCATCTACTCCCAATGAAAGCCTTAGATCATGAGGTTCTTGTTTAAATTGTGGCCATTTTTCCTCCATGTCCCTAAATGTAGAACCATCAACAGGAATTCAAAGAATGTCATCTCCAGTTCTATTTCATGCATGGTAATCCATAAATTGTGCTAAGCTTTCACACCTAAATAATCGTTGCATATGTGGAATAATGAGAATATAACGAAGAACCTTGTGAGGCACCTTTTTTGTTAGTTGATCTATTTGATATCTAATGATATGACATTCTAGGTATTTTGTTAAAAATTCTTATTGTTTATGATATATAATATGATCATTGGGGCATGCATCTATTACTTGATACTCCATTCCGATATCTTTCATAATGCTAGATAAATCTCAATATGAGCGAGGTAAAATATTTGATGGTGGTAACAAAAATTCACCAATCAATTTACAACAAAAAATATTTTTCTAATATAAAGAATATTAATCGTACATATTTCATCCTTTATTTACTAGTGATGAACTAACAACAATTAAAATAGATGAAAAAAGATGACATATATGACATACCTTAACATCCGTGAGATTGCTATGTTTGATAAACCATTCATAACCTTCAAGTTCAATAGAAATAATACAACAGAGAGAAGAGTTGTTTGGGAGCCTTCATAAAGGGGCTCGTATGCCTTCTCAAGTATAGGTAAATCATGAACATCATCAAATTCATCTCGATCATCATGATCAACTCTACCACTAAATGTGTCGTGGATCAACGTATTTCTACAATCATCTTCAACTATGTTTTCTGGCACATGATCATCTTCTTCCATAGGATCATTAACTTCAACTTTGATATTCATAGCTCCGTGTTCATCCTCTTGCAAAACCACATTCTCCAAGCCATGATAATCCATATCATCTACCCTAGGGCACCCCACCTTTATAATAATGATAGACAAAAATAAACCATGATCATGATCAAGTGATTATATATATATAATGTTAAAATGATATAAAAATTTACAAATTCAATCAATATAAACACATATAATGAACAACTTACCAATGGACGATAATCATGCCCCCCTTCAATATGACCATGTTGCCTAGAATGTTTCTCAGTTGTTGTGATTAAAATTTGTCTCATCTTTAAGCCCTTGCAAGTATTGCAAGGACAATAACATTTCCCATCACCCTTTCTTTTCAATCTAGCCTACAATCTATCAAGTGTCTCTTCATTTTGTTCTGGACTAATATTATCTGACATGATTTTTCTTTACCAAGCTTGACTATTTAGATCTTCAAAAAATATCAAACTCACACTCCAATAATTTTTATTCATAGATAGGTAACAAAATCTAATAATTCTGATATTTTACACGAATTTTTTTTGGCATGCAACCACCCCTGCAAAAGAGAAGATAGTCTAAAGTTAATGACCCCAAAACACACTTTAAAATGCCAATTCCAAAACTTATTAAATTCTAATTTTACTATGATTTCCAACTGTTAAGACTCCTAAAAGTAGAATATTGAACTTGATCACAAACTTCCTACAACGATGGAGGTAGCGAGCTAGTAAGAGAAAGTGACCCATTCCTAAGGAGAAACAAGTCAGAATCATCATTGCTAATGTCAATATAGATTTATCCTTTTAGTTAAAGATGCAATGTGTCACTTCTTATGACGAGCTTATCCCAAGGGCCCTCAACATTGAGAGAGTCCTAATTGCACAAGGAAGCACACACTAGTATAATTTGGAAAATAAATGACTATGTGACTAAAAATTTTAGTCACAACAACTAAAAATGACTAAATTTTGCTCATTTTTTGCAAATCAGCTATAAATGAGTAAATAAATTACTAGTTTGGTCGTTGATTAAAAATTATTTAGTCACACAAATAAAAATAACTAAATAGTTAGTCATTTATTTAGTCATAATCTATTTGAATAAATCATTTAAGGAATCAAGAATATAGCCCACCAAAATACTCTAAAAATTTAATAAACATACCCTAAAACTTTTTTCAAAATCTTATTTTCAGGCGTAGCCCACCAGAATGGAGTTTTCATTTTAATAAAAATACTCTAAAACCTTTGTCAAAACATTAGTTTCAAGTATAGACCACCAAAATGGAGAAGTGTTTCTGTAAAGAATGATAGAGAACGGTGAGGAGATATGCATGAAAGGAGGCATAGGATTCATTGTTTCTTATCTCATTCCTACTCTGCTCAACAAATCTTACATTGTTCCCGCTACTATTTGTAATCTAGGTATTTACTTGTCATATATTTTCATAATCTCAAATTTCTTCAGAGGATTTTGAAGTATCAATGTATCCTATAAAGGGTTTAGAATGATTTCTTTTAATTAAAAAAATAAATAAATGATGTATTTCCCTATAATTAGATAATGTGGAGATCTCCTAAATCTACCCTAGCACACTATCCTCCTTGACACTGTATTCATTACTCCAGCTACTAGGGTTTTGCATGTGACATCTTTAATAGCTTCATGATCGTGGCTTTTAAATAGATCTCAGTCTTTTCTTTAATCCTTTTCATGGTAACCCTTGAGTTCCATAATCCACCTTCAATCTCTTCTAAGAATGGTGTCTTAAGCTAGATTGCATAGTATGCATATAAAGAAAGTCCTTCATACCTGCCATTGTTCCAAACCACCACTCACTGCCTTGCTTAAAATGTTGCCTCCATAAGCACAATAACATGTTTTAAAATCATGGTTGCCAATGAATGACCATTAAGGTCATCACTTTCATCAAGATATAATGAGATTTTTTTCTTCAAACTCAAGGCATTATGCAAGATAACAACTTCCTTTAAGACTGGGTATTGCACCCTCAGCTGCAATCTCAAACAACTCACTCACTATCACTTGAAGATTCCTTTCATGAGCATCCTTATATAAAATAAAACTATGCCCTATAGACTGCCTACTTACTACAGGGGACTCATTGTTTCATGGTATTGTAGATCTTAAGATCCTTCAACCTTATTGACACTACTTCACAATCCACAAGGTATTATTCACTATTCTCCCATCTTTGATTAGTCTCAAAACACTGCTCAAACATGCAATCCACTACCTCCATTATACATTAATGGCTAAGAAGAAACATTGAACCTATGATTACCACTGTTACTTCATTTGGACAATCATTCCTTGATTGCATTTTTCTTGTCTAATACTACCAAAAGAATTTGAAAAACCATTAAGGTCAGCAAGGGGGTAAGGAAACTCACTATTAAAATCTCCACTTTACTATGCAAGGTTTGAGCTTTATTATCTTGTCAATGCTCAACCTCTTTTTGACTGTCACATCTCAAGTGACTATCATTCTTCTTACCATAGATTGCATTTACAAATGTCACTAAGCTACATAGTGTGCTTGTTATTGGCTACAATCTTTAGATTGCAAGATTTTGTTATTAGCTACAATGTCTCAATCTTTCTGGTATTGCAACCTCACTAATATGCTAGAGTTATTGTTTATGTTTCTATAGAGGCCTAGGGTTTGTACCTTAATCATGCTCTTACCAATGCTTTTGTTGGTATTAAAAAACAACCTTAAATCTTGGGTCAAAAAATTAGTTGTCTTGACAAAGTTGTGGTATGATCTTAAATTATATCCTAGAGTGTGTGGGAAGCTTGTGTTTGATCATTAAGGTATGCAAACCTGATCAGGGAAATGTATCCTATATAGCATGGGTCTTGCTTTAATACTTTCCATAATGGTTATTAGTAGATCACATTATTATAGTTTGTGGTAACCCAAGATTGCATTCAAGTATGTAACAAACTTGGTTTGTAGTTTAAGCTATACACTTTTAAGTAACATTCATAAGGTTTAGAAAATCTTGATCACTCTCTAGAATAACCCATTAAACATGGGTTGTGCTTGAATGCACTACATAATTGATATAACACAACCACTCTACATATCAACCAGAGTTATAGGATCTTTATTGCAGTAAGAGGTAATCACTATTTGATCATGCTAGAATTACATCCTAACCTATTAAACTTGAGACAACCTAAATTCACCTAATGATGATTGACTCCTACATTATACAACTTGAATTAACTACATTATATGAGTGCCTCCATTTCTATCACAACATAGCCACATTAAACTTGGGTCACACATGAATGCATCCTGTATTTGTTATAGCACAACTGTGCCACATGACCAATCGAGTTATGGATCACATAATTATAGTCACAATAATTTGTTCCTTGGTTGTGATCTTATGGTGATTCCACACAACAAAATTTGGGCATGAAATTCTCAAAACCCTAGACCTCTAAAAATGAAATCTGATGAGATGTTGCTTTAAAATATGATTTTCAAACCTGGAACTACAAATTTGACTTCACAACTAAATTCTGCAAAAAGAAAATGACTACCCTCAACTTGGTGATATCTTCTTGAATTTTTTCTAATTTTTCCCAAGAAAATCATCCTTAGTTCTCCACAAATTGTCTCAAGTAGAGCAAAACACTGTCACAATAAATCAGTGAACTCAATTTTCTTTATGTCAGCCACAATTTGATTTTTTTCTATTTTTCATGTTTGTTGAAATTTCGATGAAACTAATAGTCAAAATTTTGACGAAACCTAAGTTCGTCGAAATTTTGATGAATGTTGGGGATAAAATTTCAAAAAATTGAAAATTACACATCAAATTTTACAAGCACCTGACGATACATCAAAATATACATATTTCATCAGACATTTTCATTGGATTTTGTATTTAAATGAGTTAGTGAACTAATACTTGGAATCCAACCACTTCATTTGTTGCCACTCTTCCTTTATAGTTGTAGAAAGAGGAAATCACCATCACAACAAAAAATTAATTACTGTGAGATGTTGACATTTGATAGCACACAATTTGATCGTAGATCTTTAGTTAGGTGACAAAAATATTTTCTCATCAATTCTCAACCGTTGCATTAATGCTTTTTAGATATTTAGCAAGATAGAGGTCTGTAAATGATCAAATCCTAGAAAATAGCCTAGAAAAGGGTCCAGTTGACCAATCACCACCCAAGGGCACCAACTCAAATATTCCATCCCAAAAACCAAGAAAATAAAAATGCTAGCAAGCTCCGACAAACTCCCAAAAGATATCGCTTCATAAGAAGCGCAATCTTCCCACAACGAAGAGATGACATGTCAAATAGTCAAAAAAAATTGAGCTCATGAATATAGCTCCTTGAGAAAATCTCTGACTTGTTGACACATGCCCCAACTCTCTCCTAAAAGGAAGGAGAAAAATGAAAGCTGTGTAGCCACCATGTGGCACATTGCACACCTTTCTCATAACTCTACTCGAGCGCAGGCTCATTCAAAACGATCAAGGAAAAAATGCTTCACACATACATCACAAGATGCTAACGTGTGGAAAGAAGTGCTACCTCACAAATCAAAGGCCCTATTATGGTGGAGAATAATATATAATAAAGTATAATATAATAATATCCAAATATCTTTGATAAAATTCTAAATAATAAATAAATCATTCTAAGAATTTTAGATACCTTAATCCTCAACATTCTAGATTATACACTTGGAACCTTTTAACATATACAAAATATTTTAAAATATATTATTAGATACATGTATTTCAAAACTTATTCTAGTATGAGTACATCATATAGTCACAATTGTTCACTTCTCCAAAATTAAAATCTTCACATTAGCTATTTTCTCACATTTCCATAATTAAGATAGATATTTTAAAAAAATTTAGTGTCCTAAGATGAGCTAGTCACTTGTTATAGTATGTGAATTAGGTGATCTCTCTCATAATCTCATTTAAATTATCCACTTTTTCCAATATGTGGTTGAAAGTATCCTCAATAGAAAAAGTAGCTTTGCGAGGAAATTGGCCTCTTGATAAATACTCTTTGGCAATAACCTTTTTTTGTCAAATCATACTAATTTCCATTACATATTTTTTTCGAATTTTCTAGTTTATTTTTTAATGTTATTTTTATCATTTTTTAATTTTCTAGGGACACTTTTATTCCATTTTAATGTTTTTTTTGTTGTTCAAGTGTGTATTATCATATCATTGTTAACACTTACTATTGAACCTTTTGTTAGGAAATAATACATTCAACCCACAATCTTAATCCATTTCCTACATAACCACATGAGAGATAAACATGCATACAAGAAACCATAATGCATAGATCAAATAGACAAGCCACAAGATAACACAAGATATACACTAGGAAAACCCTCACGAGGGAAAAATACAACCTCCAAAAGCATCCATACTCCATCTTATTATTCAAAAATAAAGAAATAAAAGAGTTACAATGAATACCTATGAAGCATAAAGCCTCTCCAATGCATCCTCATGTGTCCAAGCATGAATCCACACATCCCATTCCATGATTCACATATGCACTCCTAAAAAAGACTCAATAATGAGAAACCAATCACCTAAAACCAACCTTAACCACTAAACATGTGCTTTCTTTTATAGATTAAAGCTCACACAAATACAATTAGGTGGTAAGATATAACTATGTGCCACAAAACCACTAATCCCTTATTTAATATTAGGTACGAAGTTTTCACCTTTTAAATATTTTCCCAATATTAAATTATTATCACGTGTCTCCCACATATTAAATAATATTAATATAATGTTACAATACAATAGAAAGTGGTCCCCAAATAATTACCTAGTGTGATTAACCACACAACCTAGGTGCATTACAACCAAATAATTATTTAATTACAACATTATAATATAAAATTTTATGCAATGGTGTACAACACCATATCCCAAAATTTTCCTACTTCTTGTATACATTGTATAAGGGATCAAATAATGAAATTCATCATCATATCCATACATGAAACCACATGAATCTCCAACATGCTCTTGTGCTCCATCAAGATACCTACAATAAGATAAAAGTGACCACCGTCTCAAGAAAGAACCCCTCTCATCCTCTAACATGCCACCTATGGAATAAAATGAACATGACAAGGTGAAGATGCACCAATCCAAGAACAAAAGCATCGAATCCAAGTGATAAAAAAGGATCCAAATAAGTTGTTTTCAAATGTAAAAACCCACATGATCAGAAATAGCATCCACAACATATTATAATACATCCATCCATCCAACCTCCTAGGTACCATAAACATAAGTAGACTCATGCCAACAACATATGCAACCCATAAACTGCAATCACAAGCTCCTTGTATTAAACTTGTCAATGAAGAACATACATATCTAGGAACTCCCACTGCATGGATAATGTCAAAGCATATCAAGTATAAAAATTAACACTATACCAAGGTATGATAAATAATCTTAAATAAAGTACCAAGAACAATAACAATGATCCAAAAATGCAACCCAAATAGCTGCATAATATCTCACAACATGTTACCACCATCCTCCCAAATCATATGAATGTTGAACCTCTAGGAAGTAACCATGAAAAGAGAAAACTTGTAAACCATAACATGTTCTTCTACCAACACCTCAAAGTGATAATGTTGTGTCAAGTATGATCTCCTAACAACCCTAAATGAAAATCTTCAACAACACCTAAACAACATATGAATCATGTAACAATGCCAACATTGATGTAATCCTCTCTAACTAAGAAGATTAAACTCAGAGTAACCATTCTCAAATATATAAATCAGCCCATAAAGCATATCCTAACAATCCTCATCAATGAATGATGTAATCAACCTCTTAGATAAAACAACATATGAATCATGTAACAATGCCAACATTGATGTAATCCTCTCTAACTAAGAAGATTAAACTCAGAGTAACCATTCTCAAATATATAAATCAGCCCATAAAGCATATCCTAACAATCCTCATCAATGAATGATTACATAAACCAAATGCACAAGGAGATAACTATGCTAAGCATCCCTCAAATTAATCCTCCATAACTAACTATCCATAGCTCAAGATCCATATCTATGAAAGATAAAACATATAAAATCATGCTAAGAAATCCTCAAATGAGCCTCCAAAATTAATCACCATGACTCTACTCAATCCCATGAGAAATCAAAGCATAAAACATAACACATCTAAATGAAATAATGAGAAAATACCTCTCAAATGATAAACCACTGAGTAGACCAAGAGTGGGGAATTAGAATGCTCCTCTAGGATAACCAAGTAATCACGAATTACTCTAGGAACAATCTCCTTTATTGGTCCATCATGAACTCACATTCATATCTAAGTGAAAGCTCCTCGGTCTTCCTGTTGAAATCTCCAAAGAGTAACCTTCTCAAGAAAATGTCTCTAATCACAAGAGAACTTCAGCCTCACCTACGTCTCCAAGTATCCATGAGAACATATAAATGATCATTACATGCCAAACCTAAATGAAACATAGAACCATGATCAAGTAATCAAGAAAATGATCACGTAATCAATATAAGAGAACCACCAAGATCAATGTCAAAAATCCAACCACAAAATCAAGAACCTATCATGACACCATGATCTAACCATCTCCTCCTAGGAGATCAAATTCACCAATGCATACATCCTACTCTTAAGAGAAACCATATCATGTCAAAAATCTAAGTTGGCATCAAGAATATTGAACACCTATAATATTGAGAGGGGGTGAATCAGTATTCCTTTAAACCATTCAAACATTTAAAAATTCAATCCACTTAGTAGATTCAAATTTAGTAAATGAAATAAAACATGAAACATTCAACAATAAATCATAGCACATGAACACTTGGATCTTTATGTGGAAAAACCAAAATGGAAAAAAATACGATGGGGATTACTCACAATATATTATGACTAGTTATAATATATTTACAGAAGTGCTCACTGCAAGTGGACTCACTGTCCAAGTGGACTCACTACCCACTAAGAAAAATATAGAAGAGATATTTTGGCTCATAACCTAGTTTTAACTATTAAAATTGCATCTAACATATGCATGAATTACAATTCCAATGAAGCTCAATAAACAAACTTTACACACTTTATTGATTTTGATCTAACAATCTAATTTTCTCTGCATTCATATCACTCTAATCTTCTACTCAACTTTCACAACTTAAATTCACACTACTTTGATAATGTTTGCATCATTCACCTCACATACATGTATCTAATACCTTGCATACATCAAAACACTAAAAAATATCTAACATATATATTCTTCAAGTATAACATCAATTAGGTCAATCTAATTAGATGTAACATCCAAAATATAAAAAAAATGTAAGTTTTTAGCTCAAATCCATTCACATACACCTCATTCCAATATTCAAATCTCAAAACTCTTTGAAATAGGTTGAAATGGACCTATAATAGCTCCCATATAATGCCACAATACATATCTAACCTTCACTTTCCTTCACACTTATTAGGTTGGCACCACAAAATTCTAATACAAAAGTTATTCAAGTATGTATCCATATTTGGACATATGTACCCCAGAACATAATTCCAAATAGAATTCATACTCTATTGAAATTTTTCAATATATCCTTAAGGCCGCAAACTCAAAAAATTATCTGCAGAGAAGTGCTAACTCTCCCACTCATATACATTGTATAGGAAATAACTGTAACTTGCTAGGCCAAAATTTTGAACTACTTATATCTCTCAAACCAAGAGCTAAAACATGATGGAATTATGGAATCAGATGCTTGTAACAACCTAAAAAATAATGTTAGAAGCACAAAGTGAAATATTCATTCATGGAATGGTGTGAACCCAGTGAAATATTCATTTGTAGACTGGTACAAACCCAAAACCTGGAGCTTTGTTACATAGAATTAACATAGTTGACAATTAGTCAATTTTCCATCACAACCAATTTTATCGAATCAAAACATCTTGTAAAAATTTATTACACAATAATCCAAAACCTATTAGAGCTAACCAAAATGATATGCAATGATCTCCACCATGGTCTCCACATCAAGATACAATGTTGACATCAATGCCAACACTACAACACATAGTAATATACCTTGTGCTTATCCCTCATTCAATTTTTTCCAACAATAGAATCGATGTCATTCTTCATTGAGAAACTAGTGAAATATTCATTTATGGACTAGTGTGAACCCAAAACCTAGAGCTCTATTACATAGAATTAACATAGTTGACAATTAGTGAATTTTCCATCACAAACAATTTTACCAAATCAAACCATCTTGCAAAAATGTCTTCCACAAATACTCCAAAACCTAGTAGAGCCAACCAAAATGATCTGCAATGATCTCCACCATGATCTCCACATCAAGATACAATGTTGACATCAATGACAACACTAAAACACATAGTAATATACCTTGTACTTATCCCTCATTCAATTGTTTCCAACAATAGAATCAATGCCATTCTTCCAACAATCTCCCTCTTTATCATTGATGAAAACATGCAAAAATATATCTCCAAAACATTCTCCTCCTTTGAAATCAAGGGAAAAGGATGCCTACAAATTTTTTTCTAACTTATACTAGATCTCCCCTTGAGAAATATGTGCATATCTACAAATTGAGATAGAATTGACTCCCCCTAAGTCATATACTAGAGAAAAACCAAAAATCATGTAGTGGAAACTAATCTATATACTCTGTATATGCACAAAGAATTTAAAATTGAAAACTAAAAAAGAATAAAGAGTAAGAAAATTTATCAACTAAAGGAGGTTGACTCTTGAAGCTTCTGAAAATGGGTCTTCCATGCTTGTTTTCCTTCCTTCCATGTCTTTGTTGTTGGCACGATCAATCTAAACTTCGTTTCAAATTCCATCAAGATCTCTTCTCCTTTTGAATTAGAGTGCTAGGCACAAGTGTGAGGGGATAAATTTACATCAAAGGTAAGAGAAACATAAACAAGATAAATTCAAATGCATAATCAAAGTTATACCTTCAATAACCCTCCATGGATTGAGCTCATGAATGCACCCAAGTCTTGGATATTTTCTCAATTGCTTTGAATATGGATTGCTCACCAAAATTTAGTATAATAAGGCTATATAATTTCAATATAGTGAAATGAGGATATGAATCTCAATTTATAGAAATTATGAAGGAGGAATGGAGGGATAATATTGATTGGTTGATGAAGGGATAAGATTAATTAAGAGGGAAAGGTTTAGATCAAGGTTGGGTGGCTTATTAGTATTATGACAAGTATCACAATCAGGAGAGGGAGGGAGATTAGATGTGCTCACACATGCATGAGAACACCTTGGATGGAAAAGCCATTAATTTTGGAGGCTAAGTGTAAGAGGTAGTGGTGGTAGGTGGGATTTCACACATGTTTGAGAGGAGGTGAGAGAGAGTTATGAAACTTGTCATTATGAGACAAGTTTGGGGAGAGGTGAGTGAATTTAAAATTGGGAGGATAATGGTAATGATGACTAGACATGGAGGTTACATTAATTAATCAAGGATTAATTAATTTAATAGGGTAAGTGTTACCAAAATTTCACCTACAACTCAATTTCGTAGAGCTGAAATAGTGGATTGTATTTAAGAGTGAAAGGGTATTCAATCATTTCTGCTAAGATAAATTATTGCACAAACATGGATTCTTTCTAATAGAATTCAGTTTTATTATGTAATGTTTTACAATAGAAAGGAATTACAAAAATTGCATAATATTTCTGTCTTTTATTCATTTTGTGATGAAATGTATACAATATTTCATAAACATTGTTGTTTCATTCATTGAGATCAAAATAATGCTTAAATGTACCACACAAGTCGTGGGAATGACTAAATTGAATTAATACAACATGGAAGGCAAGCTATACATCTAAAGATAATGCAAAGAAAAAAAAATATGAGAAGAGATCATATCCTCCATTACCTTAATGGATGATGTTGATTTTTGTCCTATCTTCAGCTTGATCCTCCCATCCTCAACTCCTCTCGTTCAAAATCTCCATATGTACCTACAAATGATTGGAAGATTTTGTTAGAGATTGGGACATGAAATCTCATCATATGTTTCATCAATAGACATATAACCTATAACTATGATGCATTGAATCAATTGAGTAGTTATCAAATAAATGCAAAAGAACCAAATCAGATCATCAAATGAAAGTGAAATCATGACGAAGAGCATTGAACTTCACTATTTTTCTAACTTGTTTGTTCATTGTGTCAGTACAAATTCATTTATGTTTTATCTCTTTTTAGATTTTAGAATGTGGAGAAAATGGGCTTCCACAAGGGTTGAGCCCAATATGTTTCTATCTAAATCTTGAGATGGGTATAAGATAAGCAATAGAAAAATTGGTTGTTTCAATGAAAGCATTTTCAATTTGAAGAACAAGTTATAAAGAACAGAACATGTTGTCTATCCATGAATGTCAAATCAAGAAGTGTAATGAAGGTTTGGTATCACTTCACCTTGAAGTTATAATCATAAATGAGCAATGAGATCATTTAGATGCATATTAATCTATAGAACAGAGTAAAAGTGCATCATTTTTTACCAAGGAAATCATGTTTGCAGACATATTTTTTTTATGTTGCCACTATTTTGCATCATGATTTTATATCATTTATTTGTTGTCTCAACATCATTCTCTTTGTCTATATCATATAAGATGTATATATTGGGAGTGGTTCATTCATTTAGTGAAAAAAGGGACATCAAATGTTTAATGTAGAATGACAGGTTCATAAACAAAGAGTGCTCTTATAAGAAGACATTCAATACCAGATATCAAGGCCATAGAGCAACTAGTCTGCATACAGTGATATGGAAGAATGAAGATAAGGCAGCAAGGTATAGTTTCAGTGCAAGGTGTGTTAACATTCACTAAATGCAAAGGAACGTGGATGGAGGGCAGTCACTTTCAGCAAGTGACTTAACTACACTAAAAGTTAAAGGATGTCATCATCATGCTACCAATAGTGCATTTTTAATGGTGAATAGATTCAACATACATGACTAAGCAATATGGTCATCTTAAAATGCAGAAAACATCATTAATTAAATGCATTTCAAAAGAAAAAAAATACACTATTTCAATGATAGAGCAGTATAAGTCTATGACAATCATTACAAAGAGGTAGCAACCAATAACATTTTTCTATGAGATAGTCAACTTTTCCCTCAAAGGGAGTAATTGAAGCATGAATGTAATGCAATTTTAAAGATAGCTTTGCATGATATGCACAAAGGAAACAAGTAGCTAGGTTTTGTCTCTTTCTCTAGTCTTTGTTTCAAAATTCTTTGCATGCTTTCCAACAGTACAGAGTCACAGGTTCATGATACTATGCATTTAAACAGAAAAAGTTACAGGTTTATATTTTGTGAAACCCTCAGTGTATATGCATAAGAAATGCAAAGTCATGGAAATACAAATTTAAGCTACAACCTGTAAAAGAAATGAAGAGAATAAAGCTTTGTGCAATGAGTTTTAAAACCCTAGAAGTATAGTGGAGTTAACCCAACACAGTGGAGTCACGAGTTTTTCTTCTTAAAAATCTAATGGAGATATCATTCCATAAAGAGAAATGAAGAGCAAGAGATAGAGAAGGTCGTGGGTTCACAACCCTCATATTTACAAAGAAAAATCAATTGAGAAGCTATAGGCCTTCAAAACCCTACCATTGGATTCAAGGAATGACAACCAATGGAGTCACAAGACTATTCCATTTAAAACCATACAGAGGAATCATTGTATCTTTTTATAGAGAAAAAACCCAAAAGCCTAAAAAGAGGAAAACTTGAATACATTTTTGATGCAGGAGCATCAGGGCACAATTATGCCTCCATGTGAAAATTTTAGAATTTGATTCAATTTTTTGGTGTCTCAACCTTGTAATAAGGATTTGGGGGTCATTTTCATATGTTTAGAGGTAATTAATGTTTGTGTCAAATTTTGTAAAAGTGTAAAAGTTGTCATACAAAATGCAAAATTGCAAAAAGATGTAAAAATTGGGAAGGTGAAAGGTCAAGTTAGTTTTCATCATTGGGGCTAGTTAGAAACTCAAGAGTCATGTTGTAAATTACTTTAAAAGGATTTGTAGATAGTTGAGAAGGCATTAGTGATTGTAATTTAGTATTTGATTAATGAAAATCATTGTTTCTTGCATGAATTTCTAGAAAATCACTATTTTTCCTTATGTGTACAACCCTGTATAGGCATAAATGCAAGTATAATGTTTTTAATTGATGATAAATATAATAACCTTCCATTTCCAATTTTTTCCATGTAATTTTATGAAGTATAGTGAAAGATATTGCAGATTTTTTGTAGTTTGTTGAAACCTTGATTTAGGGTAACAGGGAGCCTTCAAAAACATGTTTCTCTTATATTGATCAATGAAAATTCTTGGTTTTTGGTGAGAAAATTCCTTTTTGGTTTTAATTTCATTTTATTAAGGTTTTAGTTTAGAATATTGAGTGTAAGGTGAGGAAGTTTAAAATTTCTGACTGGAAAATTGTGTCTTAGACTAGAAATAGGGTAGTAAAGGAAGTAAAGCCTTAGGGTTTGTAGAAATATCTTTGAAAATGGACTTTTGGAAATTTTATAAGCATGTGCAGGACTAATTTAACATGTTCCAAGTGGTGGATAGGATAAATTTATTTTCGAGTTATTATATTCAATAAACCCCATTTGGTGTGAAGGCCTAATTAGACCTAAACCAGATTGAGACAGTCTTTTTTGAATCAAGTGCTCTAAAGGACCTAATTTCCATTTTGTAATATGTTTTTAAAAAGTATAAGGGGTGTCTAATTATGTGATTTTTCTTGGGTTTAATAGTTTGTGAGAATTTTTTTGAGTCATATTGCAAACCTTCTAGTATATAGGTTAGATTATGAAGGAATGACAAATAGTTGAGGGAACATACCCTAATGGGTGTTTGAATTGGTTAAGTTAATGTTCTTAAGTGGTGAAAAAGATAGTTATGGATTTTTCTAATTCTAAGAAGATGTAAAACTCATTTTGTGCAATGTTGAGATCACAAGCATGGTGAAACCCTTTGTGAACTTGAAGATTTGAAATTACTTGAATGGGAAAAATTTTGTAGTTGTTTGTTTTTGGTTAAGTGGAGATTACTAAAGCATTTTGAAGGTCATTGAAGGAGTTTGGAACTCTGAATGCAAATTTGAGTGTTTGAATTGAGTTTTGGGAAGGAAAAATGAAGTAGTGATAAGTAATCAAACAAGGACATTTTGAGTTTTGTCTAATGAGATTGAGAGATTTTGTTTTCTTCCTCTAGTATTGCATCAAAGTGGTATAAGAGCTCAGAAGGTCTGGGTGGGTAAGTTGGTTTGTGGTTTTGTGTTGTTTTGTGGTTGGTTGTAGGTTAAGAAGAACCTAGTTGTTGCCAAGAGAAGGAAGAGAAAGTTGAGTTGTGGAGAAAGGATAAACTTGCATGAGAAGAGAAGAAGATGGATGTGTTAAGAAGGCATTTGTAGGTAGAGGAAGAGAGGAAGAAGAGAAAAATTCAAAAGAAATTTGACAAAGAGATAGTTGATTTGAAGCAATAGTTGAGAAGATTTGATAAAGAGTTCTAAGAATCCATGTTGAAGATGGAGTAGATAATTGGGCAGTTGACAAGTTGGCATTTAAAAGGGAGAAAGAAAGTTGCATGGCCCATACAAAAGATAGAAAAAAGAAGAAGAAGACAAATGAAGATGAAAGAGAAGGTTATAGAAGAAGAAGCATTTGAATATTCACAAGAGGAGTTCAAGCATGAAGATGAAGGTGTAATAGAGATGAAGAACCTAGTCTTAGAGGGAAATGATATTGAGTTGGTGTCAAGATTAGATACACAAATGATCAAAGATGAATTGATCTTGGAAGTTTGCAAAGAGTTAAGGAGAGATGGAGGTATTGTGGTAATTCTAATATGTCATTTCTTTGTTGTGTTAATTCTTTGGGTAGGGAACAAGTTAAAGTTCAAAGGATAAGAAGAGAAACAAAAAATTGAGAAGCATAAAAGCATAAGGAACCTAATTTTAGTTGGTGAGCAAGGTATGAAGCTGATTTGCATGGAAAAATTCAAACCCAAGGTGAAAACGAAGGTGATTAAGAATAGTTTCAAGATGGAATAGTGGCAGAGCATACAAGGAAAGTAGGTTGTAGACAACTACAAATTCAAGTGGACTTGAAATTCTTTAGGCTGAGAGAATGATGCAAGAGCATCAGAGCATAATTATGCCTCCATGTGAAAATTTTAGAATTTGATTCAATTTTTTGGTGTCTCAACCTTGTAGTAAGGTTTTGGGGGTCATTTTCATATGTTTAGAGGTCAATAATTAATGTTTGTGTCAAATTTTGTAAAAGTGTAAAAGTTATCATACAAAATGCAAAATTACAAAAAGATGTAAAAATGGGGAAGGTGAAAGGTTGAGTTAGTTTTCATCATTGGGGGTAGTTATAGACTCAAGAGTCATGTTGTAAATTCCTTTAAAAGGCTTTGTAGACAATTGAGAAGGCATGGGTGATTATAGTTTAGTATTTGATTAATGAAAATCATTATTTCTCGCATGAATTTCTAGAAAATCACTATTTTTGCTAATGTGTACAACCTTGTATGGGAAGAAATGAAATTATAACATTTGTAATTGATGGTAAATACAATCACCTTCCATTTCCAATTTGTTCCATGCAATTTGATGAAGTATAGTAAAAGATATTGCATATTTTCTATAGTTTGTCGAAACCTTGATTTAGAGTAATAGGGAGCCTTCAAAAACATGTTTCTCTTATATTTATGAATGAAAATTCCTTGTTTTTGGTGAGAAAATTTAATTTTTGTTTTAATTTCATGTTCTAAAGGTTTTAGTTTAAAATATTGAGTGTAAGGTGAGGAAGTTTAAAATTTATGACTGGAAAATTGTGTCTTAGTCCAGAAATAGGGTAGTAAAGGAAGTAAAGCCTTAGGGTTTGTAGAAATATCTTTGCAAATGTACTTTTCATGTTTTCATAAGCATGTGAAAGACTAATTACATTTTCCAAGTGGTGAATAGGAAAATTTGATTGTGGAGTTATTATATTCAATAAACCCCATTTGGTGTGAAGGCCTTATTAGACCCAAACTAGGCTAAGATAGTCTTTTTTGAATCAAGTGCTCCAAAGGACCTAATGCCAATTTTGTAATATGTTTTGAAAAATTATAAGGGGTTTCTAAATATGTGATTTTTCTTGGGTTTTAATGAATAGTTTGTGAGAAAAAAATTGACAATCATATTGCAGACCTACTAGTATATTGGTTAGATTATGAAGGAATGACAAATAGTTGAGAGAATAGACCCTACTGGGTGTTTGAATTGGTTAAGTTAATGTCCTTAAGTGGTGAAAAATAAAGTTGTGTATTTTTCTAAGTTTTAGAAGATGGAAAACTCATTTTGTGCTATGTTGAGATCACAAGCATGGTGAAACCCTTTGTGAACTTGAAGATTTGAGATTACTTGAATGGGAAGACTTTTGTAATTGTTTGTTTTCGGTTAAGTTGAGATTAATAAAGTGTTTGAAGTTAATTGAAGGATTTTGGAACTCTGAATGCAAATTTGAGTTGTTGAATTGAGTTTTGGGAAGGAAAAGTGAAGTAGTGATGAGTAATCAAACAAGGATGTTTTGAGTTTTGTCTAATGAGATTAAGAGAGTTTGTTTTCTTCCTCTAGTACTGCATCAATTTTTTAGTAAGCTAAAGTCATG
Organism: Sequoia sempervirens; assembly: GCA_007258455.2. NCBI lineage: Eukaryota > Viridiplantae > Streptophyta > Pinopsida > Cupressales > Cupressaceae > Sequoia > Sequoia sempervirens. The sequence continues at coordinate 603,914,295 of VDFB02281492.1, read as the reverse complement.
TCCATGAAGAGATAAAAGCATGAAAGATGCTTATGAAACAAAAAAATGAAAAAGAAACTTTCTTTTTTTTCTTTATAGAGTGAAGAAGTATAGAGAGGAGCCCTTTCACCATTTTTGCACAAAGAAACTAAAAGAAAAACCCTCTGTATGAAAGAATGAAGGATCAACCTCCTACAGTGAATAAATGTGAAGAAAAATAAACATAGCATGCATGAACCAAAGCTCAAGTTAGCTCCATATCAAAGCTTCAGAAACCACCATTCAATATCTAGGAAAGCTCAATTAAATACCTTGCATGGTGGCTACGAGGCAGAGTGATGCATTTGCAAAATGTAAAATGAAGTGAAGTCACAAGGCCGTGGGTGTATTTTGGTTTAGGGTTTTTGTTTACCCTAGATTGGCTGACTACCAAAAGGAAAATTTTTCCTTTGTTTTAAATGTTTATAACATAAATTGATTCCCTTTGAAAAATATGTTAATTGCTAAATGTCTAAGGCTCCCCTTTAGGACTTAGTCAATTTTTGTATTGTTTCCCAAGTCAAAACTAAATCATGCCTTATTTTTGCATAAATATAAAGCTTATTTGAAATGTAAAGAAAATTTAATGAAGTGATAGTTATAAATCACTTTGATTAATGTTATCTATTGTGCAAAATAAGGATAAGAGGTGTTGTCTTCACGATTTAGTCATACAAATGAAGAAATGGAAGTTAACTAATCATGCAAAATCAAGTGGTTGAGACAATTGAAGTACTTTTGAAGTCCTCAAATCATGTAGAGTTAAATGTGGAGTTCAACAGGGGTTTTTGAGTCTCATTTTCAATTGGTAGAGTCTTTTTAGGATCCTTTTTGGGTTGACCATCATGCAAACTAAGTTTGACCACTTGATCTTTCATTTTACATTAGTTTTGACTCCCCTTTTCATGGGTTTTCATCTTTGCTCGTGGAAGAGATATTTGGAGATATTTTCACTTTCAGTTAGTTGTTGGTTCCACCTCCTAGCTCTTAGGAGACATCTATTGTATATATTGGAAAAAGTTTATCTTCTTTCTCAGTTCTTTCCTTTTTCTCTCTCTTTTGTATTGCAAAGAGTCTAAGAAGTTTTGTAACTAAATTGATCCACTTGTAGCAAAGAATTCCTTTCATTTTCAATAAGAAATGGCATTTCCTTCTTAATTATACTTTGTTCAAATATTGTTTGTGATTAGATTTGATAAGAATATTGTGGTTTACTTGAAACCCTTCATTTTTATCTTATTCATTCAATGTTTGGTACAAGTACAATATGTTATAGTACAAGTCTATGATTGTGCATCTCATTTATTGAATGTGAGTTATGAGAACAACATTATTTTCTTACAAACAAACTTCAAATATTGAAACCTTTCACATGAAACACTTTTGCAAATCATGTCAATCTGAGTTGTAAATAAACAAGGTTTCATGTTTGAAGTTGATTGTCAGTTTAGGGCAATAAGTAGGTCAAAGAACAATAGGTGCATCACCTCCTAGGATAGGTTTCCATTTCAAGTTTATTTCTATCCCTTTTCCCATCAAAGAAGTTAGTTTGCAGGAGGTATCATAGGGAACTAGCCCTTTATCTAGAGATTCACTTTCATTATGAGCAACCCACAAGCTAGAAGGTGTTTCCATGTTTCACAAGATTGTTGAGAATTTAAACTTAGCATCCGTGTGCAATCTCATTTATGATAGTTTTTGGCACACTTGGTGGGATTATTTTGATTCTCGTAGTCCAAAAATTTTCCACATAATTCTGATTTTTGGTGTGAAAATAAGTATTTATCACCTTTGGAGGTAGGATCTACACACACACACCTGGTGACTTGGGTCACAAATCTACTAGTTTTAATAGATCAAGTGCTAGTATGTTATAAAAATTCAAGCTTCTATTCTTATTTCTAGCTCTTCCTATGAGTAGAAATACTAAATTTTCATAGTCAATATGTATACCCACTCCATACTATGAAAAAAATATCAACAAACCTTCCTATCAACCATACCCAAATAGCCATGTTTTCAGTTTTATCCCAAACATCCATTCAATAGTAGTATATCAGCATGCTCAACATGCTTACCTCCCACCCATCCCTACTCAACCTTCATATCAACATTTATATGTCCAAAATCAGCCTCAAGAAACATCTTTGATGGCAAATTAGTTCAAACACTCTCCTGATCACCTCCAATATTTGGAGGTTAGGGATATGAAGAATAGCATGAATGACATCAAGGGCACATTTTTATGTTGCAAGTATGAGATAGTTTGGTGGTGTTGTGATTAATATTGTCATTGATGTCAACAAAGTTCAGTATATTGTAGATTGTACATGTATGCTTGAGATGCTGTTGAGATGTTCTGAGTACATGGAGCTATCTTTATGGTGTTGCAGATGTGTTGGTTTGATGAGTTTTCAATTGCTTTTGAGAAAATTAATTAAGAAGTGAAGTCAAAGTGATGAAAGTGTTCAAAATGTGCTCTAGTATGTGCTCTTCATTTCTCCTATGTTGATCCTATGCTTGTGTGGATTTGAAGGATTAGTAATGATGATCTCATGGTAATATTTTGTAAGTTTTAGTTTTTGGCTTGATGGTACATGAAAGTTATGTTCATTGGTATATGAATTGTTCTAGCAAAATCGGTTTTTTGTGGATTGGGAGAGATATTTCTGTTCCGCAGTTCTCTGATGGTTTTTTTTAGATCTTGCAAATATGGGATATGTCTTGTGAAGGTCTTTTCTATTATATGGAAAATAAGTTTGAATTTTGGTGATCTGGAAGTCATGTTTCAGTATTTCAGTGTGTATTGCACAGTCCAGATGGACTAGTGAAAGGTGTTCAGTAATGGAAGTTTTTTGTTTTGTTGTGGATGTATTTGGAAGATTCCGAGATGTATTCTCATCTATAGGGAAGTGTGTTGTGGCATCCACATGTCATCTTCTTCTTGGGAAGCATGTACATCAATGTTCTTTTGTGTTTTCATTAGGTTTGTGTTATGAAATAACTTGCACAATAGAAGCATATGATATGAAATATGCTGCAAATACTTGATAATAACTGAGAATAACAAGCCACTTTGAGGGGGAAAACCTCCAAATATCTCTAATGAGAACACACTTCACAACTTGATGATGAAATAAGACTCACAACCTCCTATATATACCTATTTATGCCAAGGATATCACCTAGGCCAACTTAGACACACCTATATAAGACTTAGGCCGACCTAAACAACTAAATAACAATATACTAATGATAATATGACTTAATAGAGAGTTAAGATAGCCACAAGCACTATTCATAACCCGATGTACAATAATATTAAGGGCGTAGCATGCCCCCCTTCTTCAAAGAAGCATTGTCCTCAATGCTAATCAAGTTTGGAAACTTTTAATGAACTTCTCATCTTCCCATGTGGCATCTTCAACTGGTAAATTCTTCCATTGGATGAGATACTCAGTGATAGTTCTATTCCTCAGCTTCTTTGTGCATGTTTGATGAATGCACTCTGGTTCCAAAATGATTCTCCCTTCTTCATCCAGCTCGGGAAGTGTTGTTTGAGTGGGAATATTATGCCCAATTACCTTCTTCAAACAGGAAACATGAAAAACTGGATGTATCTTTGTTGTTGGTGGCAACTCAAGCTTGTAGGCAACACTACCGATCTTCTGCATGATTTGGTATGGACCATAATACTTTGGAGACAACTTATTATTCTTTCTTTGCTTCTTTAGTGAGATTTTCTTATAAGGTTGCAATCGCAAGAAGACCCAATCCCCAACTTCAAAACTTCTTTCACTACGATGTTGGTTTGCCTGTTGTTTCATTCGATTTTGTGCCATGGCTAAATTCTCCTTGAGTCCTGAAAGTACTTGTTGTTGATGAAGCAAGTGGTCTTCTGCCTGAACTCTTGGGGACACCTTAATTGATGATGTGATGGAAGGAGGATGATATCCATAAAGTGCCAAAAATGGAGACATTTTTGATGAGCTATGAAAAGAAGTGTTATACCACCATTCCGCAAGTGGTAGCCAATCTACCATTGGGAATTTGTTTCTCGTGAAACAATAGATATCCTTCCAAACACTTATTAACAACCTGTTTGCCCATCGATTGAGGTGGTATGAAGAGCTAAGAGCCAATTGAGTACCCAAACATGAGAATAAATCTTTCCAAAAGTGACTAGTGAAGATAGGATCATGATCACTAACAATAACTTTAGGTGTACCATGTAGCTTTTGGATATTCTCAAAAAAATCTTTAGCCACTACACTTGCTATAAAAGGATGTTCTAATGCAATGAAATGTGCATATTTAGTGAGCTGATCAACTACCACCATGATAACATTATGACCTTTATATTTGGGAAGCCCTGTGATGAAGTCCATGGATATCTCTTCCCAATGCTGGCTAGGAATAGATAAGGGTTGCAAGAGACCTGGTGTCTTAATTGTCTCCCCTTTATGCCTTTGACACACCAAACATTCAACCACAAATTTTTGAACATCACCCTTTAGCCCTTCCCAAAAGAAATCTTGCTTGACTTGATGATATGTCTTCAAAAATAATGACCACCCATGGAGACTCATGCAACTCTGTGAGAATCTTGATTTTAAGGTTGGAAAGATACAAATGCTCTTTATACCAAAGAGTATCTCCCTTCCAACAAAACTTATCTAACTACTAGGATCACTTTTTAATTGCTCGATGAGATTACTTGTCACAACATCATTTTGCCACTCTGCTTTGGCTTCCTCCACCCAATTTGCTTGTAATTGAAAGGGCACACAATAAGGCTTCATCTTTCTCATCCTTCCTTGATAGTGCATCTGCGACAATATTTTATTTCCCTTTCTTATATACAATCTCAAAGTCATATCCTAACATCTTAGTGACCCAATTTTTGTTGCTCTTCAGAAGATAGTCGTTGTTCCAAAAAATATTTTAGGCTATCATGATCTGTCTTAACCTTGAAATGTCTACCCAATAGATAAGGCCGCCATTGTTTCACTGCATGGAGTATTGCTAGCATTTCCTTCTCATAAATAGGTTTTAGTTGATTCTTACCTTTTAATTGATGACTCTCAAAAGCAATTGGTCAACCTTCTTGCATGAGCACTACTCCTATCCCATTTCCAGAAGCATCACATTCCACAATGAATTCCTTGGTGAAGTCAGGAGTGGCAAGTACTGGAGTTGTACACATAGCCTCCTTCAATCTCTCAAATGCTATATTGGCAGACTCGTTCCAATGAAAAGAATCCTTCTTCAATAGAGTGGTGAGAGGTGCTGCTATACTACCATAATTCTTCACAAATCTTCTATAGTACCCTGTCAATCCCAAGAATCCTCTCAGTTTCTTAATGGTTTTTGGAATAGGCCATTCCATGATAGCCTTAATTTTGTTAGGGTCCACCTTTACTCCTTCATGTGAAACTATGTGTCCCAAATACTCCACCTCTGTAAGACCAAAAGCACACTTGGATGGCTTAGCATAGAGTTTATGATCTTCAAGTATTTGTAATGCTTGGTCCACATGTTGCAAATGTTCTTCCAAAGTCTTGCTGTAAATCAATATATCATCAAAGAATACTAACACAAACTTCCTTAAGAACTTCTTAAAAATGGAATTCATCAAACATTGGAATGTAGATGGTGCATTGGTAAGACCAAATGGCATCACCAAAAATTCATAATGACCCTCATGAGTCTGAAATGTTGTCTTACAAATATCTTCCTCCTTAATCCGAATTTGGTGATAACTAGATCTAAGATCTAACTTGGTAAAAAACATAGCTCCATTTAATTCATCTAACAAATCATCAATGACTGGAATTGGAAACTTATCTTTAATGGTCTACATGTTGAGCACTCTATAATTTGGACACATGCGCCAAGTATCATCCTTCTTACGTACCATCACCACCGTCGAGGAGTAAGCACTTTGGCTATGCCTGATGATTCCTGCCTCTAGCATCTCTTCAACATTTTTTTCTATCTCACTCTTTTGTATGTGTGGATACCTGTAAGGCCTGATGTTTGGTGGTTGGCTCCCTGGGACTAACTGGATGGCATGATCATGATCCCTCTTAGGAGGAAGTCCTTTAGGAATATCTCCAAGAACAACTGAGTGACGATCAATTATAGCTTGCAAATCTAGATGAGTAGGAGTAATAGATTGAGAGACTTCTAATGAACATAGTTGGGCCACAAATCCATCCACTCCTTTCTTAAGCAACTTTTGCATTTGATGAGAGCTTACCATTTGTGGAGATTTTTCCTTCAACCCCCTTAGCTCTACTAGCCTTCCTTCTGATTGAAATCTCAAGAATAGTTCATGGAAGTTCATCTCAATTGTTCCTAATGTAGTAAGCCATTGTACTCCCAAAACAATATCTGCTGCACCCATGGATATCGCATACATTGGGGTATCAAGTTGATAATCTCCCATGGATAATTTAATGCTATGACACTTCCCTAAAAAACTAACTGTACCACCATCTGCAATCAAAACTTAAAACTCTGGAGCTTGATATATGAAACAATTTAGATGAGTAGCTAACTTTTTGCTGATGAAATTATGAGTACTACCTGAGTCAATCAACACTGTTACCTTTTGCTTCTTTAGGAACCCCACCACCTTGAGATTTTGTGAAGCACTGAAACTTGAGAGTGCATGACAAGAAATGATTGGTTGAGAATCATGTGATTCCTCATTTGACTTCCTTTCATCTTCTAGTATGGGTTCCTCCTCTTCTTCCTCATTGAAACCTTCAATATAAAACAATTTCTTTTCACTACATTTATGTCCTTGACTGTATTTTCTATCACAATTGAAACACAAGCCTTTTGCTCTTTTCTCCTCAATTTGTTGTGGAGTCAACTTAGTAGGTTGTGTTGAATATCCTCTCTCTCTTGTCACATTAGCCCCTTGCTTCTTAGGAATCAAATATTTATCCTCTACCCTGTGTGCTAAGATAAAAGACTCATTTATGGAACTAGGGCTAAACATGCGTACCTCATGTTGAGTGTGATCCTTGAGGCCACCCAAGAATAAGTCATTCAATTTTTCCTCTGTAATTGAATCCACCATTAAGGATAGATTTTGGAATTGCTGAATATAATCCTTAACTGATCCTGTTTGTTGAAGTTTAGCTAGCTGGCTAAAGAAGTTGTCTGTGATGCTATTGCTATATTGTGCTTGGAGTTCCTCTGTAAAAATTGACCATGAGATGGTGAGCCCCTTTTTACCTCGATGAGTGCAAATCCAACAATACCAAATGAATTGATCTGGTTCTAAATATAAGGAATCCATCGTGACCTTTTGTCCATTTGGGATTTGGTGTACTTCAAAAAAATTCTCCATTTGGTTTATCCATGTTAGAGGATCCTTACCATCGAACTTGCACATATCCACCTTTGTAAATAAATTCCTAGATCCCATAGGAGTTCTAAAGCTTGTGTTAGTAGTAGCTGACCTAGAATTTTCACCTTGGCCGCTTGAGAATTCCTTTCTTGATTCAGCTATGTAGGTGCTTAACATGTTTCGCATGTCCGACATATCTCCTCTTAGGTCACACATATCCATCTTAATTGAGGAAATTTATTCCTTGAACTTATTTATTTCTTCATTATGAGTAATATCCTCAATTTTTTCACCATCCTTATCAGGAGTCTTCCCCGGAGTGACAACATTCTTTTTACCCCTTGTTGCAGGCCCTGTCATGATGGAAACCACTAATATTGAAATAAATCACACAAATGAAACTTAAATTATCTCAAATTTTTATTGTAATCTCCTTTAGTATTTCTTCAAAAACCCAATAAAAATTAGACTCCAATTCAACAATATGTGCGAGATATGTAGATTCCAAAAAAATAGTGTAGAAACCCTAATTCTGCAATAATTCACTTAATTCTACTCCAATTCTTTTGAAATATGGACTGTAGCTTCTTCACTATGTTATTCAAAAACCCTTTAAAAATTAGAAAAAAAATCATCAAAATCTGAAAGATATGCTCTTCCCAAAATTGCCTCCAAAATTGAGAAAAACCTTGCCTCTATGGTGCGAAGATCATGCTCTAATACCACTTGTTATGAAATAACTTTCACAATAGAAGAATATGATATGAAATATGCTACAAATACTTGATAATAACTGAGACTAACAAGCCACTTTGAGGGGGAAAACCTCCAAATATCTCTAATGAGAACACACTTCACAACTTGATGATGAAATAAGACTCACAACCTCCTATATATACCTATTTATGCCAAGGATATCACCTAGGATGACTTAGACACACCTATATAAGACTTAGGCTGACCTAAACAACTAAATAACAATATACTAATGATAATATGACTTAATAGAGAGTTAAGATAGCCACAAGTTGACTATTCATAACCCGATGTACAATAATATTAAGGGCATAGCAGTTTGGTTGACCTAGTGTTTACACTTCATTTGAAGAATAAAATTTAATTAAGGAAGCATGTGGTTGATTCGAGATATTATTTTGGTCTTGGTTAAATTTTTTTATTGGTCCACTCTCATTCCTTTCCACCGCGAGAATGTTGAGTTGCCGACCTATTTTGAATTTATGAAATAATGTATTGTGGCCAACCTTGGAAAAAGTTTCTAAGGCTAAGGATAGTATAAAAGAAATTTGAATTGTGAAGAGTTGAATGACATAGTGATGCAAAGTGATGAAAGTTTTCCACAAATCATAAGAACAAAAGTGTGTCCGTGAGTAAGTTGTGATAGCAGTTTTAAGAGAGTTAAAGGAAGTGAGTGAAAGGTTTATACAATCATGTAGATGTGCTTTAATTACTATGGTGGATCTTTTTTTCTCTTTTGTATCTGTTGGTAGTGAGCCTCCCTATTGGAAAATGAGTCCTTTCTATAGGTAGTGAGCGTTTGTATTTGGATAGTGAGTCCTCTTTTGGGCAGTGAGCCCTTGGCAGTGAGCCTTTGTATTCAGTTTATGATCTTTTATATTGTGAGTTAACCCTCACCGTGGTTTTTCCCTCATTGGGTTTTCCACGTAAAAATATGGTGTTCATTGTGTTGATTTTCTTTCTGTTATTTGTGTTTCATGCTATAGCTTAATAACAGAATTGTGTGGTTATGAAATCAATAAGTGTTGAGTTTCATGTTTAAATTTTTGTGACAACTAGTTCACCCTGCCTTCCTAGTTGTCCTACGCTTGTTTAACAATTGGTATTAGAGCTTTGGTTCCTTGTTGTTGAACTTAACCACTTAAGGAAGATCTAACGGTGCATAAGTTGGTGACCCCTATGTTCGATGGAACTAACATAATGATTGGAAGGGATAGATGAAAGGATATATTATCTCTTCATTTCAAAACCTGGAAGGTGGTTGAGAATAAGTATACACCCCTGTCCAGTGGTCTAACTACTACATATGAGATTTCTACTTATGAAGAAAATGAGAAGGTGAAGTATGCTATTTGCAACAGATTGTCTAAAAATGGGTGAGTTAAATTTATTTCTTTGAATACTACATATGAAGTCTAGAAGAATTTGGAAAACATTTATTAAGAAAATGAAAGAGTGAAACTGACAAAGAAGCCGGTGGCAAAGCATAGATTTATGAATCTGAAAATGGAAGAAGACAAAGACTTTACAAGCTCTTTTAGAGGGTTGAATTGATTGCAAATGAATTTAGGAATCAAGGAGGAAATCTATCAAATGAAGAAATAATTGAGAAGACCTTGATCACCCTACCAGAATGCCACAATGACAAGATCTTGGTGATTGAAGAATGTATGATCCTAAGTACACATTGGAACAATTGTTTGTGATGAGGGCGTAGCTCGAGACTTAGAAAATAACCCACAAACAAGAGAATAATTTTATTATTCAGAAAATGGAACTTCTTACATGTAGAGGATCTTAAATCCCCAATTTCTACAACACATGCAAGTTACAGAAAGCTACAAAATAACCCTTTCACAATATGCAAGCTTGTCCCTGAAAAGCTACCCAAAAATTAGAAACCTGCCCATAAGTAGAGCTCCTCTTTAGTTTGGAGCCAAAACAACATTCAAATTTGAGTTTAGGCAGTTTGGAATTGAAAATTACAACTTGAAGTTAAAATTTCAAAAGAACATTTGCAATTGTATATTCTGGAAAGTGCGCCAACTTCCCGGGGCCATAACTTTTGATCCGGGACTTCGATTCATGAACCGTTTGAACCGTTGGAAAGGTCTCAAAGTCAATAATGCTCTTAAAATTTTCTATGCTGATTTTGGCAAGTTTCGGGGCCGTTCCAGGAAATCTAAGTGCCTCAAATCTAACTCAGAAGATTTTCAAGTGCAAATCTGGGAAACTAAAACTGCAATATCTTTCAACCCAGGAATAGAAAATAAAAAACGTAAATTGAGAATTTCATTATGACAAAAAGGGTATCCAAAAATGTAAAAAAATTAAAAACCAAGAAACTTGAATTTTAACTATTTTTGGGTGATGCAAGATTTCCCTTAACCACTGGATGCTCCTACATCAGACACCCAGGGTAATTTGAGAAGTGACCCCATCACGTCTCAGATGGTTGAGGAAAACCCAACCGGTAAATCGCTACCTTAGATAGCCAGGATGAATCTTCCACAAGCCTTCCTCTCCATTTCACTAGATATTCTTCATACTTCCTGTTTCTGGTACTCCTTCCCACACGACTATCCAAGATTTCTTCAATCTCCTCCCTTTCTGAAGTAGGTGTTGGAATTCCATACTACCCTATTGCTGGTGCTTCCTCCATTCCACCTTCATGATACTCTATCAAATCTGAAATGTTGAACACAGGGGAAATGTTGATTCCATCAGGCAACTCTACCTCATATGCATTCCTTGAATCATGCTTCTTCAAAATATTACAGGGACTGAATTTATTCATCTTCAATTTGTTATAGGTTCCCATGAGAAACCTTTCTTTCCTTAAGTGGACCATTATTTCATCACCAATCTAAAACTCCTTATTCCTCCTTTTCTGATATGCCTTAGCCTTATATTGCATATTCATCTTATTAATGTGTTCTCGTACCTTCTCATGTATATTCATGATGTGCTCTACAAAATCTTTGGCTTCAACACTTATTTTCTTCTCTTGGTCCATCTTCCTCAATTTTGGAGTTGTTCTGGGGCTACCTCCATACACAATCTGGAACGGTGATCTACCAGTGCTTCTGTTGACATAATTGTTGTAAGAAAATTCTATCTGGGGTAAGATCAAGTCCCATCACTTGGGTTTATCTCCTACCAAACATCTCAGTAGGTTACCTAGACTCCTATTAACAACCTCTATCTGCCCATCTGTTTGTGGATGGTGTGTAGAACTGAACTTCAACTCTATCTTCAGCTTCTTCCACAAGGTCCTCCAAAAGTACCCCACAAATTTGGTGTCACGATCTGAAACAATACTCTTTGGTAGACAATGTAGCCTCACCACCTCTTTGAAGAACAAGTTAGCAATGTGGACTGCATCATGGTTCTTCTGACATGGAATGAAATGTGCCATCTTCGAAAACCTATCAACCACCACAAAGACTAAATCATTCTCTCATTGTGTCCTTGGCAAACCAAGAACAAAGTCCATACTTATATCCTCCCATGGCCTCTTTGGTACAAGTAAGGGCTGATATAAGCCTGTATTTTGGTTCACTCCTTTAGCCATCTGACATACCCTGCAACTTTGTACAAACTTCTTCACGTCCTATGACAACTGAGGCCAATAATAATGCTCATTAATAATGGAAATGGTCTTATCTCGACCAAAATGTCCTGCCATTCCTCCACTATGCTTCTCCTTTATCATGCTCTCCCTCATGGAACTCCTCGGGATACATAATTGACTTCCCTTAAATAACATTCCATCCTGGATTATGAAATCTAGCCACCTTGTCCTGTCCATTGTAACAGGTTCCTTGCAAGCTTTCCAAGCCTATGCAAAATCAGGATCTTTTGCATACAGTGTCTTGAGTTCATTGAACCCAACCACTTCAATCTGCATCTATGTCATCAATTTATGCCTCCTACTTAAGGCATCTACAACCCTATTTGACTTCCCACTCCTATGTTTCAAAACAAAGGTATAACTCTGCAAAAACTCTACCCATTTCATATGCCTCTGATTTAATTTTCCCTAACTATTTAGGTACTGCAAGGCCTAATGATCAATATATAGAACAAATTCCTTCAACAAAAAATAATGTCTCTATTTCTTTAATGCTTGAACTATTTCATAAAATTCTTGATCATATACAAAATACTTTCTCTTGGCATCATTTAACTTTTCACTGAAATAGGCAATGGGCTTATCTTCTTGGCTCAAAACTGATCCAATGGCACAACCACTGGCATCAAAATCCACCTGAAACACCTTGTTGAAATCTGGGAGGGCTAGAACAAGTTGCTTTGTCACCTTCTTCTTCAACAATTCAAAACTTTTTGCCGCTCCAGTGCTCCACTTGAATTCTTTTCCATCCCCTCTCATTGTTTCAATCAGGGGTCCACAAATACTACTGAAGCTTCTAATGAAATTTCTATAAAAACTAGCCAAACCATGGAAATATCTCACCTTGGTAGCAGTTCTTGGGGTAGGCCATTCCATAATAGCCTTCACCTTCTCTAGGTCCATCTTGAGACCTTTTGCTGAGACAACAAACCCCAAGTACACTAACTCCCTCTTCACAAAGCTGCACTTCTTGATTAATCAACAATTTCTCTTCTCTTAACTTCTCAAAGGCTCTGAATATGCATCGGATGCTCATCCAACGTCTTACTGAAAATCAAAATATCATCTAAATACACAATAACAAAACTTCTCAAAAATTCTTTTAGTACCTCGTTCATGAGCCGCATGAATGTGCTCGGTGCATTGGTTAGTCCAAAAGGCATGACTAACCACTAGTACAGACCATCTTTGGTCTTGAAGGCAGTCTTCCATTCATCTCCCTCTCGAATTTGGATCTGGTGATCTCCACTCTTCAGATCAATCTTTGTGAAGTACCGAGAGCTCCACTCAAATAGTCCATCAAGTCATCCATCCTTGGCAGGGAAATCTGTACTTGATTGCTATCTTGTTTATGGCTCGGGAATCTGTACACATCCTCCACTCCCCATCCTTCTTTGGTGCTAGTATGCAGGTACTGCACATGGACTCAAACTCTCCCGTATCAAACCTTTCCCAACAACTCTTGAACTTGTTTGTTCAACTCCTCATTTTCTGCTGGAGTCATTCTATGAGCTGCCTTATTTGGAAAACTGGCTCTAGGAATCAAGTCAATCTGATGACTGATCTTCCTTATTGGTGGTAAACCATTAGGTACATTATCAGAAACAATATCCTAAAACTCATCCAACATCCCATAAACTTCTTTGGAACCTTCTCACTATCCTCCTTACTCACTCTAGGAATCAATGCATAACATACACGCTCATGCTTCATACCTTCTAAAAAATTTCTTCCATCTACATAACAAATTCTAGCACTACTGCATACCTTTTCTTCGATCTCCTTTAGGGGTTTCAACTTGTGACGAACCCCATCCTTTGTCAAGGAATAAGTGTTTGCATGGCCATCATGTATAGCTCACCTATCAAACTGCCACGGCCTCCCCAACAACATGTGACATGCATCCATGGGGATGATATCATAGAGTACCTCATCATGGTAGCTCCCGATCTTGAACTTTACTAGGCACTACTCATTGACCAAAACTTTGTGATCTTTCTGCAACCAGGCAATCCGATATGGATGCGGGTGCCTTTCCCTCTTTAGCTTCAACTTTGTGACCATCTCCTAGGACACTAGATTATCGATGCTCCCACCATCAATAATGACATCACAACATTTTCCTTCACACTTGCACCTTGTGTGAAATAGATTCTTCCTCTATTCTGGTTCCTTTTCCTTAATCACCAGGGCTCTCCTAATCACTAGGGCTTCTCCCCTTTCAACATCATCTGAATGTTCAGATTGGGCCTCCTCATCTACATGTGCAACCCTTCCATGACCTTCTGGCCTTTTTTCTACCCTTCCTTGATGTTGTGGACATTCATAGGCTCGATGCCCTTCTTCACCACACTGGAAACACATTCCTCTAAAACCACCTCTTCTAGATCCTTGTCCATATCTCCCTCGTCCTCTACCTCTTTGATCACCACTATTTTGATCATGAGGGCAGTAGAATTTTTCATTCCTTTGGCTTCAGTTGGTACCCACATCTTCACTTTTCTTTTCATCATCATTTTGGCTTCCTGAAGGTCTTCCACTGCCCCTTCCGCTTTGACCTCCTCGTCCTTTTTGCTTTCCATCAAATCTTTTTTTTAGCTTCTCTTCCACCTTCAGAGCAAACTGATACACATCCTCAATGGTGGTCATTCTGACTAGGCTTAACTCCTCCTGAATGCTTGGTTGTAACCCATTAAGATATCAGGTTACCTTCTCCTTATTGGCCTCTATGTGACCCATTCTGATGATTATCTTGTGAAAATCTTCAGTATATTCTTTCACAGATTTGCTTCCCTGCTTCAACCCTTGCAATTTCTTCAACATATCTAACTCGTAGTCCACCGGTATGAACTGCTTCTTCAGTTTCTCTACCATGCGATCCCAACTGCTGATCTTTCCTTTTCCTCTCTGATTTCTCTCCAACTGGACCTCTTTCCACCAAATATTGGCATGGCCATTAAGCTTTGGTTTTTCAAACTTAACCCACTCTAGGTCCTCTACTTCTTCATACTCAAAATATTCTTCTAGCTCATTGATCCAGTCGATCAACTCTTTAGGGTTCAGACTTCCGGGATAACTGGGGACTTCTACTCTGGGTCTTTTCTCGATCTTCAAAATGACCCTTATTAGCTGCATTTGATCTTGATCAATTGATTCTTCTTCCTCTTCTACATCTAAACCTTCTTCCTCTCCTTCATCCTCACTTTCCTCCCTCGGGTTTAACCCTCTTCTCAACTGCTCTTGTAACGCATCAATCTTTCTCTGGAGGGCTGCCAGTGCATCTCTTCCACCAGCATTTATCTCACCTCGACCACCTCTAGCACCACCACACCTACTAGGCATCACTCTTGGAGGAATCTTTCTAGACCTTGACCCACAACCACAGTCCTAGTGTGAACTGCCTCACGATCGACAATCTATCCACACGCTCAAGAAAACTTGCTCTGATACCACTTGATGAGGGTGCAGCCCGAGACTTAGAAAATAATCCACAAACAAGAGAATAATTTTATTATTCATAAAATTGAACTTCTTACATGCAGAGGATCTCAAATCCCCAAGTTCTACAACACATGCAAGTTACAGAAAGCTACAGAATAACCTTTTCGCAATATGCGAGCTTGTCCCCAAAAAGCTACCCAAAAATTAGAAACCCGCCCATAAGTAGAACTCCTCTTTAGTTTGGAGCCAAAAAAAAATTCAAATTTGAGTTTAGGCGGTTTGGTGCCGGAAATTACAACTTGAAGTTCAAATTTCAAAAGAACATTTGCAATTGTATATTCTGGAAAGTGCGCCAACTTCCCGGGGCCATAACTTCTGATCCGGGACTCTGATTCACGAACCGTTTGAACCGTTGGAAAGGTATCGAAGTCAATATCATGCTTGAAATCTTCTACGCCAATTTCGGCAAGTTTTAGGGCCATTCTGGGAAATCTAAGTGCCTCAAATCTAACTTGGAAGATTTTTAGGTGCAAATCTGGGAAACTAAAACTCAATATCTTTCAACCTAGGAATTGAAAATAAAAACCATAAATTAGGAATTTCATTATGACAAAAAGGGTATCCAAAAATGTAAAAACATCTAAAAATTGAGAAACTTGAATTTTAACTATTTTTGGGTGATGCAAGATTGCCCTTACACCACTGGATGCCCCTGCATCAGTTTGGCACCTTGCAAGCATTTGAGATGAGAAAGTTTTGGAAAGATGACAAGATGGAAGAAACAACATAAATGAAATTTAAAGAAATGAAGATTGAATATGAACTAGGTAGCAATGTTGTTGATGAGTTGGAAGCAAAATTCATGAGGCAGTTGAAGAAAGGTACCAAAAAGTATAAAGGAATGTTTCCCTTTAAATTCTTTAGTTGTGGTAATATTGGTCATTATGTTTCAAGATGTTTGAATGGAGCTACACGTAAGAAGAATACAAATTATAAGGATAAGGATATGAAGGATAAGAAATATAAGAAGTTGTATTATGTTAAAGAAGAAGCAAGGATTTCTGATGATGAATCTGAGAATGAGTTTGATGATAATGAATGCTTATTTTTAGCTCTAGAAAGTAAATATGTATCCAATAACCCTAGAAAATGTGTAAGAAAGAAGGCTCCAGAGAGTAAGAAAAATAGAATGGAAGGTACTTTGGTTACCGCTTTTCATGCAAGATAGGATGGAGACTACTAGGTAATTGATAGTGGGTGTTCAAATAACATGACCAAAGATAAGAATAGTTCACTAAACTTGAGAAATATGATGGTAGTTGAGTTATGTTCAGTGATGATTCATGAGCTAAGATCTGTGTAAAAGTTTCAATTAGTTTTGATGAAGTGCATAGTACTAATGATATATACTATGTGAAGTGTTTGAGGCATAACCTTATGAGTGTTGGTTAGATGTGTAGTAATGGTTTTAAACTTGTATTTTTAGAACAATTCCTATGAAATCAAAAAAGGATTTGGAAATGGAGATATGATTGTTTTTGGAAGAACTCATGTAAACATCTATCAACTAAAGGGAGTTAATGGTCATTGTCTTGTATCTCAAATCAGTGAAAGTTGGTTATGGCATCAGAGAATGAGACATGTGAATTTTGATAACCTGTTCAAGATACGTCAAAGGTGATTGTTTGAGGATTGCATAGGATCACAAGACTTCCTAATGCTATCTACAGAAGTTGCCAATTGGGGAAACAAATAAGATGCAACTTTAAGGGAAAATAACATTCTATTACCATAATACTAGAGTTGGTACATATTGATCTCTGTGGTCTGACTACGATTGGAAGCCTAAATGGTGATAGACATTTCATGTTGCTTATTGATGATTACACTCGAATCACATGGGTTTCTTTTCTCAAAGAAAAGACTCAGGCTCTGGATAGGTTCAAGGTATTCAAAGCAAGAGTGAAAAATGAAGTAAATCTAAAAATCAAGTGTTTAAAGATCTGATAGAGGTGGAGAACTCACCTTTGGTAAATTTAATACATTATATGAACAACAAGGCATAAGAAGAAAATTTTCTACTCTGATAACTCCTTAGCAGAATGAAGTAGTTGAAAGGAAAAATAGGACTCTAGAGGATGAAACTAGAATCATGATGAAAGAATCAAATGTACCGGATGTGTACTAGAGAGAGGCAATACATATTGTTGTTTATATTCTTAATAGAGTTCACATCAGACACAATAGCACAAAGACTACTTTTTAGTTATGGATTGATAAGACTCTTACTATGAAATATTTTAAGGTATTTGGAAGCAGATGCTATATTAAAAGAGATGATGAAAATATTGGAAAGTTTGATGCTAGATGTGATGAAGGAATATTTCTTGGATACTCTACTACTAGAAAAGCATACAGATGCTTTAATAAAAGGTTGAGGAAGATTATTGAAAGTGCTAATGTGAAAGTTGATGAAGACATACATAGACCTATTGAGATAAGTGAAGTTGAACCTAATGACCCTATCTATGGACATGTACCTAAATAAAACAAGAAGGAAGAAGAAGAGAAAGAAGAAGAACAAGTGGAAGAAGAATCAAAAGAAGAAAATGAACTAAAACCTACTGTTAGGACTCCTAAGTATGTAAAAAAGAATCATCCAAAGGATCATATAATTGGCTAAAAGAGTGAAGGTGTGAAGATAAGAAGGGAAGTTGTAGCTAAGGTAAAATTGTGTCTACTTTCTAAAATTGAACCTAAATATGTAAGTGAAGCATGTGAAGATGAAAGTTGGATGAGAGCTATGAAAGAAGAGTTGTAGAAAATAGAAAAGAATCAGACATGGGAACTAGTCCCTAGGCCTATGAATAAAAATTTGATTGGTTCGAAATGGGTGTTCTGGAATAAGATGAATGAAAATGGAGAAGTTGTAAGGAACAAGGTAAGACTAGTATGCAAAGGGTATTCACAAGTTAAAGGTATAGATTTTGAAGAAACATTTGCCCTTGTGGCTAGAATGGAAGCTATCAGAATTTTTTTGGCATTATCTACCCATAAGGAATTCAAGGTATATCAAATGAATGTTAAGTTAGCATTTTTGAATGGTGAATTGGATGAAGAAGTGTATATGGAGCAACCTGAGGGGTTTTAGTTTTCTGACAAACTAGACATGTTTTGTAAGTTGAAGAAAGCATTGTATGGGTTGAAGAAAGCTCCCAAAGCTTGGTATGCAAGACTAGATAGATACCTGACAAAACAAAGATTCATCAAAGGTTCTACTAACAGTAATCTCTACTTCAAAGTGAAAGGTAACAAAATGATAATAGTGGTTGTTTATGTTGATGATATCATTTTTGGTGGAAATGAAGGCATGTGTAAAAATTGTGCTGAAGAGATGCAAAAGGAATTTGAGATGTCTATGATTGGTGAATTGAATTTCTTCCTTGGCCTAGAAGTGAATCAAACTGATAAAGAGATATTCATTTCACAATCCAAGTATGTAAAAGAACCACTGAAGAAGTTTGGGAAGGATGATTCCAAAATGGTTTGTACCCTTATGGTAATTGGAGTAAGCTGAGCAAGGATGATGAATCTGCAAAGACTAATCAGAGAAAATACAGATACATGATTGGAAAACTATTGTACCTTACTACTACACACAAGTTTTGTGGATGAAGAAAATGCTAAAAGACATTGGAGTAATGTGTGATGAGCCTATTTCTATTTTTTGTGATAATACAAGCACAATAAACATTTTGTAGAATCCGGTTATGCATTCAAGAACAAAACACATATCTATCAAGTATCTTTCCTGAGAGAAAAAGTGTTGGAGAATGAAGTTAGATTGGAGTATGTGACAAAAAAGGAACAAATTGTAGAGATATTTACTAAGGCTCTTCTGAAGAATAATTTTGAGCATCTTAGGGAGATGTTGTGGGTCATTGGCCCTCCTAATTAGGTGTACATGAAGGTGCATTAGTCTAATGAATTCATAGATTCTTCATTTATTTGGACTGATAGATGGGTCTACTCTACAGGGGGAGTGGAAAAGGTTTTCATTGTTGTAGTATGAGTGTACTCCTAAGGGGGATTAAATAGAGTTGTTGATATTTTCCATTGATGTAAAAGGGGGTGTAAGAACTTATGAAAAGCAACAATAGTATCAAGAGACTAAACATAGCACAAAAGAGAGAGACAAGATGAGAGAATATGATGATAGTATTCTCAATATGCATGAAGATAGATAATTACAAGCATGTCTAAGGCTTTCTTATAAAGGAAAGCTAGGACATAATGAATGTCCATGAATGAGACAAGTGTCCTAATCATGTGCAAGGTAGGTAGAAAGAAATAATAGATAATTCCATGAAAGGTGGATCACCCACCTAAAGTGGAATTATCATCCCACAAAAGGTGGACATAAAAGGGTGATAACTAGATCACACCACAAAGAGTGGAATTTCTCCTACACATACTTCCCTAAGTTTCCTAATCACAACTCTAATCATATGGACAAACCTAGATGCAAGATGCAAATAACTAGGTTTCACAAGTGTAAACTACAATGATATGCATTCCCTAAGTAAGCTTAAGTAAAGTGTAATCAGTAAAATAATTATTTACACCAAAACCCCCCCTTAAGTGCAACTGAGGGAATGAAGAATCAAGCTAACTATGCAAGATAAGATACAAGATGGGTCCTGAAAACTGGGCCATGTTAGGTACCCATGTAAAAATGCAACGCAATCTCTCACAAGTGGAGTAAAGATAGAAAAACCCAGTGGGAAAAAACTACCACCCAAAAGAGAGATGAGATACAAAAGCTTATGAATATGGCATGAGAAGGACAAAACCCCATGTGAGGAAAAATTACCCTCATGAAAGAGAAGAAGAAGAGAGACAAGGTAGCCCCCCCTCAATGTACAATGCTCACCTTCATGAGTAGGATTTAGAGACACAAAGAATATAGATTGAAGAAAAGCTCGAGAGGGAGTTAGTTGTAGAAGAGGAGTAGATAAATTTTTTGTTTTCTCAAACGCAAAAGCATGAGGTCCAAGAAACTCCTTTCATTCTAGATCAACCCTTTCAAGATGAGGTTAGTAAGTATGAAATTCCATGTTTTAAGAAAAATGAGCCTCTTAACTCTACAAATTAGCCTTTTTAGCTTGAAATTCCAAATTTCGTAAGCCTTCATCCTTTGCAAGTTGAGGAAACTAATCAAGTACAACCTAGTATAGTTACAAAGCAGCCCATTGATCAAGATAGCTCTCTTATCATGGAGAAGATTAGAAATATAAATCCACTACATTTAGTTGTAGATTATTACCTATTAGAGAGAAAAAAGATTGATTTGGAGCAAGGGTTTGTAGATTCCAAACCAATCAAAATTCCAAGTTTTAGGAATGCTCCTTCAATACAACAACCAATTCATAGCCAAGAGTAGTCCAAAACACCTTATAATGAACTTAGTAAACCTACTTTAGTAGCTGAATGTTCTTGTAGTCCCTTTTGTGCCACCAAATCAAAAAAATCACATGTGGATCAAAAGTTTTCTTCTTTTTATAGTGTGTTCCCAGCTGAAAATGAACATAATGCGTGTGTAGAGGAGGTTGGTTCAAGCTTTACATTGAATCCTTTTCCCTTTGATTCATTTGAGAATTTTTCTAATGCTATTTATGAGATAAATGAAAGTAGAATGGAAAGGCTACACAGTGAAATTCTTCTACTACAAAGAAAATTTGTCAAGGTTTCATTGGAGAAGGCACCACATGACCAAGAAGATGCAATTTCTTTGTTTGATCAGCTACCTCAATTTGTTGACAATGAGGAAGAGAGCATACAAGTGCTTATCTTACCAACTGATTTGGAACAATAAGAACATGTTAAATTTTTTATTGAGTTACCGGTCCATGAAAGTAAGGATGAGGATAGAATCTCAATCCATATAGAGAAGCAAAATGACAGTTTTGTTTTGGAGTCTAGCAAGCTAGTTTTACATGAAGATAGAACTAACTACCAGGTTGAACATGAAACCAAATCAGACCCTATTCTCCATGAAGACGAAGCATCTAATTTTTTTTTAGAAATACCTTTATACTACAATGAAGAGGCTAACATAGATGAAACTAAGGAAACTTTCCTTGAAGAGCAATCAAGTGGATTAGCTAAAGATGATTAGCCTTTTCAAGACAGCTATATGCTTAATTGTTAAGATCTTGATTGTTCAGCTTGTAGAGAGCTTGTAACGATTAACACTCTACTAAATTATTGTAATGACGAAGACCCCAAATCAGTAAGTGGTGAGGAAAACAAGGTAAAACAAGTTTCTAAACTTGTTATTTTTGCATTTAATCAATATGAAGCTAATCAATTCAAGGACAACAAGGAAAGTATGAAACTAAATCCTTTAGAAGTAGAGGTCAAATGTCAAGAAGAGGAGCAAGAATTAGAAAACTCCAATTTGGGTAGATTTTTAGACCCCCCTAATCAATCAATAATTCATATTCAAATTACAAGTGATAATATGACAATAAATAACCAGCAAGAAACCAACAGTATGAGTAGAAAGTTCATCCTTTCAAGAGGATGTCCAATCAGAGATTTAGCTAGCAAAGAGCTAAATAAGGATACACATGTTACTATTGCATCCAATGAGGAGGTTGAAAACTTAGAACAACTGAATCAAATCACTTATTCACCCCATAACAATTGTATCCATGATCAAGTTCAAATTGTGAGTGAGTTTATTTTTGTTCTTCAAATAGTTCTGCAACATTCTTTAGGATATGTTTGTATGGATCATACCTTATCGCTAATAAATCACCTTGCAAAACATCCTATGTTGATTAGAAGGGGAAGTTATTTCCCAATACTATTTAATGGTTATGTCTGAGAACTTCCATTGTTGGGTAGTGTAGGGTAGGATAGTTTTCAAGTTAATAAGTGTAGATGCACTATTTTTTGGTCCTAGCCTAAACACAACTATGTTAGTTTGCTTTCTATTTTGTTCTACTATTGTATAGTTTAAAACAACTGAGTTATAATAGTTTTCTAAGTAAGAGAGGGGCAGAATTTGACTCCATTCCCAATGGATTATTTAGGCAACTAGTCTAGCATGCTTATCAGGCAAGCATTCAGTAGAAATTGCTAGAAATGTTACCAAAATTTCACCTACAACTCAATTTGGTAGAGCTGAAATAGTTGATTATATTTAAAAGTGAAAGGGTATTCAATCATTTTTGCTAAGATAAATTATTGCACAAAGATGGATTCTTTCTAATAGAATTCAGTTTTATTATGCAATGTTTTACAACATAAATGATTTACACATATTTCATAATATTGATGTATTTTATTCATTTTGTGATGATATGTATACAAGATTGCATAAACATTGTTGTTTCATACATTGAGATCAAAAGAATGCTTAAATATCCCACACAAGCTATGTGAATGATTGAATTGAATTAATACAATATGGAAGGAAAGCTATACATCTGAAGATAAATCAAAGAAAAAAACCTATGAGAAGAGATCATATCCTTCATTTCCTTAATGGTTGATGTTGATGTCATTTCCTTCTATCTTTAGCTCGATCCTCCTATCTTGAACTCCTCTCATTACCGATCTCTAGATGTACATGCAAATGATTGAAAGTTTTTGTTAGAGCTCAGGACATGAAATCTCATCATATGTTTCATCAACAGATATATAACCTATAACTATGATGCATTAAATCAATTGAGCCATTATTAGATAAATGTAAAAGAACCAAATCAGATCATTAAATGAAAATGAAATCATCAAGAAGAGAATTGAAATTCACTATTTTTCTAACGTGTTTTTTCACTATGTAGGTACAAATTCATTTATGTTTTGTCTCTTTCGACATTTCAGCATGTGGAGAAAATGGGCTCCCACAAAGGTTGAGCCCAACATGCTACCCTCTAAATATTGAGAGGGGTATAAGATAAGCAATAGACAAATTAGTTTTTTCAATGAAAGCATTTTCAGTTTGAAGAACAATTTATAAAGAATAGAACACATTGTCCATCCATGACTATCAAAAAAAGAAGTGTAATGAAGGTTTGGTATCACTTCACCTTGAAGTGATAATTAGAAATGAGCAATGAGCTCATTTAGATGCATATTAATCTACAAAACAGAGTAAAAGTGCATCATTTTTTACTAAGGAAATCATGTTTGCAGACATGTTTTTTTTTATGTTACCACTATTTTTGCATCATGATTTTATATCATTTATTTGTTTTCTTAGCGTCATTCTTGTTGTCTATATCATATATGATGTATATAATGGGAGCAGTTCATTCATTTAGTGAAAAAGGGGACATCAAATGTTTAATGTAGAATGATAGGTTCATAAACAAAGAGTGTTATTATAAGAAGACATTCAATACCACATATCAATGCCAAAGAGAACCCATTCTACATTTAGTGATATGGGAGCATGAAGATAATGTAGTAGGGTATAGTCTCAATGCAAGGTGTGTTAACATTCACTAAATGAAAAGGAACATGGATGGAGGACAATCACTTTCAGTAAGTGACTTAACTACACTAAAATTTATAGGATGTCATCATCATGCAACCAACAATGCATTTTTCATGGTGAATAGATGCAACATACCTGACTAAGCAATATGGTCCTCTTAAAATGAAAAATACATCATTAATTAAATGCATTTCAAAAGACAACAAATACACTATTTCAATGATAGAGCAGTATAAGTCTATGATAGTCATTACAAAGAGGTAGCAACCAATAACATTTTGCTATGAGATAGTCAACATTTCCCTCAAAGGGAGTAATTGAAGCATGAATGTAATGCATTTTTAAAGATAGCTTTGCATGATATGCACAAAGTAAACAAGTAACCAAGTTTTGTCTCTTTCTCTAGTCTTTTTTTCAAAAGTCTATGCATGCTTTCCAACAGTACAGAGTCATGGGTTCTATAACCCTATGCATTTAAAAAGAAAAATTAAAGGGTTTATATTCTTTGAAACCCTTGGTTTATATGCATAAGAAATATAAAATCATGGAAATACATATTTAAGCTACAACCTGTAAAAGAAATGAAGAGAATAAATCTTTGTGCAATGAGTTTTATAACCCTAGAAGCATAGTGGAGTTAACTCAACACAGTGGAGTCATGAGTTTTTCTTCTTAAAAATATGATGGAGATATCATTCTGTGAAGAGAAATGAAGAGCAAGAGTTAGAGAAGGCCGCAGGTTTACAACCCTCATATTTACATAGAAAAATCAACTGAGAAGCCACAAGCCTTCAAAACCCTACCAATGGATTCAAGGAATGACAATCGATGGAGTCACGAGACTATGCCATTTAAAACCATAGAGAGGAATCATTGTATCTCTTTGTAGAGAGAAAACCCAGAAGCTTAAAAAGAGGAAGACTTGAATATATTTTGCAGTAAACTAAAGCCATGACCATGAAGAGATCAAAGCTTGAAAGATGCTTATGAAATAGAAAAATGAAAAATCAAATTTCTTTTTTTTTTCTTTATAGATTGAAGAAGTACATAGAGGAGCCCTTTCATCATTTTTGCACAGAGAAACTAAAAGAAAACCCTTTGTATGAAAGAATGAAAGCTCAAATTCCTATAGTGAAGAAATGTGAAGAAAAATGAACATACCATGCATCAAAAAAATCTTGAGTTAGCTCCAAATCAAAGCTTCATAAACCATCATTCAAACTCTAGGAAAGCTCAAGTAAAGATCTTGCATGGCAGTACCCAGGAAAAGCGATGCCTTTACAAAATGTAAAATGAATTGAAGTCTCAAGGCCAAATGTGCATTTTGGTTTAGGTTTTTCTTTACCCTAGATTGGTTGACTACCAAAAGGAAATTTTATCTTTTTTTTAAACATTTACCACATAAAATATTCCCCTTTACAAAATATGTTAATTTCTAAATGTTTAAGTGTCCCCTTGAGGACTTAGTCAATGTTTGCATTGTTTCCCAAGTCAAAACTGAATAATGCCTTATTTTTACACAAATATAAAGCTTATTTGAAAATGTAAAGAAAAATTAATGAAGCGATAGATATAAATCACTTTAATTAATGTTATCTATTGTGCAAAATATGGATAAGAGGCGTTTTCTTCAATATTTAGTCATACAAATGAAGAAAAGGAAGTTAACTAATCATGCAAAATCAAGAGGTTGAGACAACTGAAGTACTTTTGAAGTCCTCAAATCATGTAGAGTTAAATGTGGAGTTCATTAGGGATTTTTGAGTCTCATTTTTAGTTGGTGGAGTTTTTTTAGGAGCCTTTTTGGGTCCACCATGGGGTATGTGCAGGATCATGATGGGCCAAAAAGTGGCAATATGATGGGTATGTGGTTGATGACATTTTTTTTACTCAAAATTGATGAAATGAAAAGGGTTTTTAAAGGCGATTCTCAGCTTTCCACCAATATAAATTATGTTTTACTTTGAATTTAATAAGTAGTTATTATTCATTTTCTATTCAAATTATGACTTAAATCCTGATTGATAGGATGATTGAAAAACATATATAGCCTTCAAATGGTATCACATTTTTTGAATCCAAAACATGCATCACATTCCATGCTTCGCATACTATAGGATTAAAAAAATAAAAATTGAATTTCATGAAGTTTTGACCAAGTTAATGTGGTCAAACATACAAGTTTTTTATATTTTTTAAAATTTGTAATCAAAAAATCATAATTAATTATGTACTTGGAAAAAAATTATAAAAAAATAAGCATCACATCGGGACATGAGTCCTCTACTTATATCTAAAATCTTATAAAAATATTATTATTTTATTGTGGTTAGGATGGTCAGACAGACACCTTATTTTTTCCCTAAAATTTAAGTACTCTGCATTGAAATTTCAAATTTTCACCAAATAGATTTCTTTTTTAAAACAAACCTAGTAGTTTAGAAACTAAATTCAATTTGCTACAGATTCTATTCTTACATATTTTTGAAATAATATAGATAACTTATTCAAATTTTCACATGAAGTTGCCTAACTCTGATTTTTTTTAATTTTTTTGCCACTTAAGGGAATTTTTCTTCCATGATGATCCTACACATACCCCATGATGCAGACTGAGTTGGACTACTTGATCTTTCATTTTACATTAGTTTCAACTCCCCTTTTAGTACGTTTTCATCTTTGCTCGTGGGAGAGATATTTGGAGATATTTTTACTTTCAATTCATTGATAGTTCCACCTCCTAGCTCTTGGGGGATATCTATTGTATATATTGGAAAAAGTTTATCTTTTTTCTTAGTTCTTGCCTTTTTGCTCTCTTATGTATTGTAGAGAATCTAAGAATTTTTTTAACTCAAATTGATCCACTTGTAGCAGAAAATTCCTTTCATTTTCAATAAGAAGTGACATTTCCTTCTCAATTATACTTTGTTCAAGTGTTGTTTGTTAGTGGATTTGTTAAGAATATTGTGGTTTACTTGAAACCCTTGATTTTTATCTTATTCCTTCAATGTTTGGTACAAGTACAATATGTTATAGTGTAGGTCTATGATTGTGTATCTCATTTGTTGAATTTGAGTTATGAGAACAACATAGTTTTCTTTTAAACAAACTTCAAATATTGAAACCTTTCATGTGAAACACTTTTGCAAAACATGTCAATATGAGTTGTGAATAAACAAGGTTTCATTTTTAAAGATGATTGTGAGTTTAGGGAAACAAGTAGGTCAAAGAACAATTGGTGCATTACTTCCTAGGATAGGTTTCCATGTCAAGTTTCTTTCTATCCATTTTCCCATCAAAGAAGGTAGTTTGCATGAGCTATCACAGGGAACCAACCCTTTATCTAGAGATTCACTTTCATTATGAGAAACCCACAGGCTCAGAGGTGTTTCCATGTTTCACGAGATTGTTGAGCATTTAAACTTAGCATCTAAGTGCAATCTCGTTGAAAATAATAAGTTGAGTTAATAAACCATGGGTTTATTAACTAGGCTAGGGCTAAAAGTTGGAGAATGGGCTAAGGAAGGTTTAGAATTAGATAAGATTAATTAATCAAGGATTGATTACCCCAAATGGGATTAGAAGAATTGGGAATAATGATAGGATTAATTAAAATAATTAATTGGAAGAACCTTCGTCTAGGAGGTGATATTAAATATTAAAATATTTAATTAATTACAAGAAGAAGATGAACTAAATTAAATAATAAATATTTAATTAATTAGGGCTGGGAAGGGGAAAATTAATTAAATAATAATATTTATTTAATTAGGAAGATGTGTTGTTAGAATTATGGTGACTACATTTTGTGCCTCTTTGATGTGGTGCTCGTAGTGATGATGCATCAAAGAAGTATAAAGTTTTTCCCCAACAGATTAAAAAGTGAGTAAAGAGGTGATGCCCCCTCAAGAGGCTAACTAGAAAAAAATTGAAAAAATATTTTCGATCAACTTACCAAAATAGGCGGGTTGGGAAGATGGGGGATGATGCAAAAGAATAAATTAGCTAAAATTAGGAAAAGAAACAGAGAAATAGGTTCAAAAATGGGAGGGATACAAGACTTTTGATGCGTCCAGTATAAAATATATTAGAGTTATGGGGGGATTAGGTTAAAATCTTATAAATAAGCCTTGGGTGGGTTCAAAAAGTCATTTTCAACCTTGTGATTAGTGGAGAGGAGCTAGGAGGTAGTGAGGAGGTATGGCTTAGGTACCATGTCATTTATATTGCTCAGAGAGGGTTCAGAAGTACCAATGATCAGAGGATGTAGGTGACCCAATATGTGCTCTATCCACTAGGTTTGAGGATAATTTAGGGGTGTTGGGGTATGTCAAAATAGGTCTTGAAGTTTGGGAAAACATAAGCATAGATTTACAAAGCTACACTTAACATGCGATTGCAGTACCTTCATCTAAAATCTCGACACTTTTGAAAATGTTGCACCCATGATGTATTTCAATGCCCATGTCAAAAATCATGGTGCCTATGTTTGTCACGCATATGATCAATGAGCTTGGTGGGGCCAGGTTGGGGAGATAGGCTAAAGTGGCATTTTTGTAAAGTGACACCTATGTTGCTAAACATCGTGCCCACTAGTAAAAGGGTTGTTCCTATGCAAAGGAGTGCTTGGGCCTTGAAAGTACACACTTGCACCAAAAATAATGATTCCTACACCAAAAGAAAAAGTGCAACTTTGCAAAAACTACATGTGTGCAAGGGATTTGGTAGAAGTAAACAAATGATTTAGATTAAATGACTCATGTTAGTGCATGGGATGATGCAAGAGGAGTTGGAGATCCTCTAGTCTTAGGAGTAGTAGATGGAGACCATGGTGACCATTCAAGAGTGATTGATGCTAAATGATTGGCTTCATCTTATGGGATTGTACTTTGTGCCACAGATTCCCCAGATTCATGCTCATCAAGCACTAATGACCACACTAGTGGAGCAATGGCATAGAGATACCAAAAATTTCCATTTACCTATAGGGGAGGCCAATGCCATTCTAGAGGACGTGTGGTGAATCCTACAATTGTTGATTCATGGGGAGCTCATGCAGGACAATTTACGTGGTGTGAGGCTTGTCCTTCAGAGGTTTTTTATAACCAAATATTTTCCCATTAGGGGGGTAGAGTTGGACGTGGAGGCTAGGAGGGGGTAGTGACTAGATTTTTCACTATTTATAGTGAAATTGATCATGGGTACTCTGATGCCAGATAGGAGATCACATGCATTTGTAGTGGACTAGGCTGGAGTGTTGGAGGGGATGTTGGTAGATTGGATAGTGTATGCTCTAGCTATCATTATCTTAGCATAGTTGTGTCAAGATATGCATTGCATGGTTTATAGGGATGGATAGATCCTACTTGTAGGAGTGACTTTGCTACACGTCTAGTCTTTTGAGTGTATTGTAGTGTTGCAGCCAGTGTGTGAGAAGCAGAGGGAGGTATTTATGCCATATGTCTTCATGTATATAGGGTTACAAAGACACCATCACATGGGGGATTTGGATTATGGGTAGAGGATTATTGATGAAATGGACTCTTTTATCTAGAACCCATACCTTGATTGTGAGGTGTGGGAGGATGACCAACTATATATTCCATACATACAAAGAGAGTATTATCTGATTGGAAGGACCCCAATGATCTTTGAGAGATACTTTCCTATGTGGGTATTGAGATAGTTTGGATAGAGGTAGGCAGTGCCCCAGGTAGAGGTAGTTTTTGCTTGGGTGACCCGAGAGAGGCATTTATGGGGTGGATACATAGAGTGCAATGCTGATTTTCAAAGATGGAGGGAAAATACCATAGTTGCATGGGATCCACGAGTAGGGATAGAAGATGTAGGGACCATCCCTGAGTATGATACATGGTGGTTTAAGGAAGCTAAGGTAGTGGAACAAATTCCTACACTAATCTTGAGAGGAGAAAAATGAAAAACTTTACAAATCTTTAAAATTTATAGAAACTTAAAAATAATAAACATATATATCATGCATACCACAACATAGTGATTTACTTGGGGAAAACCCTTTCAGCAGAAAAACTCCACACTCCAAAAGCCACCCAATATATTATTCAGAAATCACAAAGATTACAATATACTTGTAGGGAAAGCTTCTCACAAGAGTGTCACCATCAGATATCTAGAGACAACACAACTACTATCAGACTCTCAAAATACATCACCATCTACAATCATAGTATAACAACCTCATAAAATAGAGTTACCATTTAGGGCAAGATAGGCC
The DNA here is from genome assembly GCA_007258455.2 of Sequoia sempervirens. Taxonomy (NCBI): domain Eukaryota; kingdom Viridiplantae; phylum Streptophyta; class Pinopsida; order Cupressales; family Cupressaceae; genus Sequoia; species Sequoia sempervirens. The sequence continues at coordinate 603,884,315 of VDFB02281492.1, read as the reverse complement.
AAAAAAATATCCACCATTAGATCTAAAACATAATAATTAATGGTTTAGATTTACAATGTATCATTTATTTAATGCATGTCAACCATTTTAGGAGTTTTCTAAAAAAGTTAACAAAAAATTATTTGCACGCATTCCACTCCTCCCCTTGCTACCATTGTATATTACACCTATCAGTGTAACTAGGAAATATATATATATATATTCATATATATCCTATCAAAAATAAACTTTATATAATTGCAAGGTTGAGATATAATATCCCAACAAATCTCCCACTTGTTGAACACCTTGCAAGAGCAATAGGATGGAGTAAACATTGTCTCTTAATTGCTAGGGGAGGAAAGGCCCACAGTCTCTTAACACCATTTGAACTTCTTTGTGCTCATAAGCTTAGTTAAATAATTAGAAACATTCATAAAAGTCTCTATCATAGCCAACTTCACCCTACCATATTTGACCATATCTCAAACAAAATGATACTGTACATCAATGTGCTTGGTCCTATAATGAAATGTCAAGTTCTTGGCTAGACATATCACACTTTGATTCTCGCAATAAATTGTCACTACACCTTGTTTTATTCCAATATCTAAACATAGTCTCTTAAGCCAAATGGATTCTTTACAAGCATGAGTAGCTACCATATACTCTAATTTAGTAGTGGAAAAAGCAACCACATCCTATTACTTACTCATCCAACTTATTGCACCACCAAATAAAGTAAACACATAAGAACTAGTGGATCGTCTTCTATTAATATCACTTGCCCAGTTTGAATCCACATAACCATGAAAATCAAGTTAAATATCATCTTCACTCACATTACTATGATAACACAAGGAATAATCGAAGGTACCACACAAATATCCAAAGACCCTTTTAACTACATCCCAATGAACTCTACTGGGATTAGACATATATCTAGAAAGAACTGCCACTTCTTGGGTAATTTTTGGTCTACTACAAACCATAGCATACATCAAACTTCCAACCACACTATGGTAAGGCACTCTTCTCATGTCTTCCATCTTTGATGGAGATTTACACAATATGAAATAGATAAATTTGTTCCAAAAAAGGGGAACACATAATGGTCTACAATCTTTCATGCTAAATCTCTATAAAATTGAATTGACATACTTACTTTGGCCAAGCCACAAATTTCTATTCACTCTATCTCTTTTAATTTTCATCCCAAGAATGTGTCTAGCTGCACTAAGGCCTTTCATTTCAAATTTAGCAGCAAGTTGAGATTTTAGGTTTGAAATCATACCTTTCCCTTTGCCAATAAACAACATATCATCAACATATAATGCAATAAACATGAAATGATCACCATCAATTTTATAATAAACACAATGATATTATTTAGAATGCTCAAATCAAAAACTCAACACATATGTATCAAATTTCTGGTACCGCATCCTAGGACTCTATTTGAAGCCATATAAATATTTCTTCAATTTTCAAACCAATTTACTTTTACCTTTCACCACATAGTGCTCTGGTCATGTCATATAAATATCCTCCTCCAAGTCACCATGAAGGAAAGTAGTTTTCACATCCATTTTCTCAACCTCTAAATCATAAGAAGCAACAATAGCAATAAAAAATCTAATGGATGTCATTTTTTCATCAGGAGAGAATATCTCACCATAATAAACACCCTCAACTTGAGAGTAACCTTTCACAACCAACCTTTCTTTGTACTTCTCAATACCTCCATCTAAACCAATATTTTTTTGAACACCCATTGGCAACCAATAGTTTTTTCGTCCTTCAAGAAATGGTACAAGATCCCATGTATCATTCTTTTTCAATGATTTCATTTCTTCATCCATAGAAATCTTCTAGAATTTTGGATCATTCATACCTAATGCCTCTTCCATAGATATGGGTTCATCCATGTTATTATTCAAGGAAAAAAAATATCTCCAATCATCAGGTCTATACCTTTTAGGTGGTTGTCTATGCCTTGTATACCTATGAACAAGTTGAATTGGAGGTTCTTGTTCTTATAAAGATTCAGAGCTAGATGATCTCTCCTCAACTTATTGTCTATCCATGGGTCTCGATTCAACTTTCTTAGGTGTAGGAAGAAATTGGATTGCATCTTCCTATTTACTTTGTTCTAGCTGCAGTGTAATAGAAGAAGGCTTAGTTTTTCTAAAAATAACATTTCTACTATATATTAACTTTTGTGCAATAGGATCCCAAAGCTTGTATCCTTTCACACCATAACTATATCTGATGAAGATACACTTCATAGCCTTGTTATCTAAATTTTTTCACTTCTCCTTTAGTACATGTGCATATGCTTCACAACCAAAAACTATAAGATGTCTTAATGAAGGCTTGCAACCTGACCATACCTCTATAAGAATCTTATCAACAAGAGTTGATGTAGGAGACCTTTTAATCAGGTAATAGGGAGTAACGACAACTTTAACCCAAAACCTTTGTTCTAGGACAATACCACTTAACATACTCCTAGCCTTCTCCATCAGTGTCATGTTCATTCTTTCTGCAACTCCATTATGTTGTGGATAATATGGAGTTGTTTTTTGTTTATGAATACCACAATCTTTACAAAATATATCAAAATCATTAGAGAAAAATTCACCACCATTATCAGCCCTCGGACATTTTATTTCTGTAACTCAACCATTTCTTTAAATTATTTAAATCAACTGAAAAACTTCACATTTACTCTTGAGAAAATATACCCATTTCCTACTATAATCATCAATAAATAAAACATAATATGTGGATTTACCAATCAAAGGAACATCTACAAGACCAAACACATCAAAATGAATAAGATCCAATACACCACAATATTTATGAGAACTCGAGTAAAACTGAATGTGGTTTTTTTTTCCATAAATGTAGTGCTCATAGAAATCGAATTCAAGATTACAATCAAATAGACCTTCAATGAGGTTTTTACTTTTCAAGGTCCTTAGATGTTTTTCTCTAACGTGGCCAAGTCCCTAGTTGCATAACATAGTTTTCTCTATAGGTAACTTTGATTTAGAAGAAAGAGCACCCTTGGGTACCCAAAAGCCATGACCATCTATTGAAGGTGAAACCCTCACCTCTTCCAAAGACTTGATTTTCATAGAAGTAATATTGTACTAAAAAATGCATGCATCAAAGTTATACAATGTGCCATATCCAACACCTCTGGAAATCACCATAGCACCTCTAACCATCTTGCATCCTACATAAAAAATACTACTTTCACACCCACATCTATTAGTTTTCTCACATATAACAAATTTCATGCTAAACCAGGGATATGCAACACATCATTAATCCTTTTTATTCTACCATTAGGAAACTTTATTTTAACTTTACCATGACCAACAATGTCCAAATGAGAATCATCAGCCAAGTACAACTTACCTCCATCAAATTCCTCATATTTAGAAAACCAATCTCTATTAAAGGTCATATGGAAAGATGCACCTGAGTCAATTAACCATGCATCATTACCTGCATGAGATGCCAAAGCTGCAATGAATGTGTTTCCATCTTCCTTCTCATATTCAAAATCAAAATCAAATTTCTTCTTTTTCTTCTTTATATTCCTTATGAACATGTCCAGGCAAATAACTTTGAACTTTCTAGGAGATTTAGATCTCCCCCTAGACTTGGATTTATCATGCTTCTCATTTTTCTTTCCTTTTTCCTTAGGTCCTCCATGAACATTTAGGACGTCCTTGGTAATGATGCATACCTTCCTCCTCATCTCTTTAGTCTTCAAAATTAAAGAAGTACTCCCAATAGCCATAACAAGAGAATCCCATGAACTAGGCAAATAAAAAAGAAAGATCTAGCATTTCACCTCCTCATCCTTTGACACAAACTGATTCCAATTGAGCCACCAACATATTTAATTCTTATAGGTGGTTAGTGATATTTCCACCCTCTTCCATTCTCAAGGAATATAACTTCTTCCTCAAGAAAATCTTGTTCACTAAATATTTTTCCTGATACATCTCACCAAGCTTATTCCGTAGTTTTTGTGCAGAGGTCTCTTCATGGACATTAATTAAAATAGATTCTTCCAAGCACAATCTAATTAGACCCTTAGCTTTATGGTCCATAACATCATATTGACCAACCTGAGTAGGATCTGTAGGCCTTGAAATATTCTCATCAACAACATCCCACAGATCTTGATCTATCATTAGATCCTCCATCTTCAACTTCCACATTTCAAAATTATTTCCAAAAAAATTCTCCACCTCTATTCTATGTGATGAAATTTCCATATGAGAATTATTGCAACAATATCACAAAGTATCTTTTGTCCAAGCTACCACTATAATATAGATTAGTTCAAAAATCACAAGAACCCATAACTAAAACCAAAGGTGATTAGGATCTAATACCACTTGTAAGGAAGCTAAGGTAGTGGAACAACTTCCCACACTAATATTGAGAGGAGAAAAATGTAAAAATTTACAGATCTTTAATAGTTACAGAAAAAAATTAATAAACATAAATATCATGCATACTGTGACACAATAATTTACATGGGGAAAACCCTTTTGGGAGAAAATTCCCACACTCCAAAAGCCACCCAATATATTATTCAAAAATCATAGAGATTATAATATACTTGCAGGGCAAGCTTCTCACAGGAGTATCACCACCAAAGATCCAGAGAACACACGACTATTATCAGACTCTCAAAATACATCATTGTCTACAATCTTAGTACAATCTCATCATAAAATAGGGTTACCATCCAGGGAAAGATAGGACAAAAAAATATCCACCATTAGATATAAAACCTAATAATTAATGGTCTAGATTTACAATGTATCCTTTATTTAATGTATGTCATCCATTTAAGGAGTTTTCTGAAAAATGTTAACAAAAGATTCTTTACACGCATCCCCATCCTCCCCTTGATGCCATTGTATATTACACCTATTGGTGTAACTAGGAAATATATATATATATATATATATATATATGTATGTATGTGTGTATGTATGTATGTATGTATGTATGTATGTATGTATATCCTATCAACAATAACCTTTATATAATTGCAAGGTTGAGACACAATTTCCCAATAGGTGGGAGAGAAATAGGCCTATTCAACTTACTATACATCATGGCTAGTTGGTAGTTATGGAGAGAAATAATAGTGAGGATAGTAGTAGTTCCACCAGTGGGGACAAGGATTGGGACACCAGTGATAGCAGAGGCAATAATGATGATGGAGAGGATAATGGGAATGATGGTGATGGTGGGGGTGATGGTGATGACAGAGGAGGGTGTGATGATGGAGGAGGGGGTGATGACAAAGGAGATGGACAGGGTTTTCAGGTGTGACAAAGAGGAGGAGATAAGTAGGCACAACTATAGGACATGACCATGGAGAGGGATCGGCTCTGACAAGAGTGAGACCAAACAAGGAGAGAAAATTTATAGTTGGTTAGTGAGCATGACATGGTGAGGTCATATATGGTTAAACTATAAGGGTAGATGGATGGTAAGCTAGTGATAATGACAACTGAGAGGGATGTGGCTAGGGCAGAGGTTTCCCATTTATAAGCATTACTAGATGGTGGGGGTGGAGAAGACTAGGGATTGGGGGAGATGATGAGGGACATATGGTTGTGATCATTGTAGAGTGAGATCAACTCTAGAGAGATGTGGAGAGATTGAGGAGGGACCAAGACATAGCTCATTAGTTTGGAGGGGATGGCATACTATTCTATGCATTTTTAGAGTATGAACGGGCTACCAGAGTGGCTGAAAATGGAGGAGGCTTTATGAGGAGGTCATTCTAGAAAACTAAAGGGTGGGTAGTGTTACCATTAGTAGCAAATCTCATAGGCTAGCAACATTGGGGCCATCAGTTGCCATGGGGCCTCCATGACTACCACAGTGAGATCAGCAACTCCCACATAGATCTCCTGGTAGACCAACTTAGTTAGATGCAAAGAGTACAAGGTAGCTCCTTAGGTTAATTATGACTCTCTTTTTTTATCCCAAGGAGGGGTTTAAATTTTTGTACACATGAGAAACTTTTGTACATATTGTATCATGACATTGTATTATTTTGATGGTGATATATATATATATATATATATATATATATATATGATGGATTTGGCCCATGTGATTTATGGAGATGTTTATTTGATTTGTGTAGGGAAATTTATTATGTTGTTGACATTATTTATGTAGGATGGTTATGTTTTGTATGGTTATGATTATGTATATGCTATGATATCATTTTCTTTATAAATATGTTTTATTCATGATGAATATGATGTTATATGATTATGTTGTTATGCATGTGATGATAATTATATGGATGTATGGTTTAATACATGAATGGATATATTTAATTGCTTAATATTTGAATGGATATGTGGATACATAAATGAACTAATATATGGAACATGAATATGTATGTACATGTAATTAATTATTGTATAAATGATGGATGGATGGTAATATATATATATATATATGCATATTTTTTAATGGATGTTTTTATCTTTATGGTTATTATGCATGTGATGTTAATGGAATGGATAATTAATGATAATAAATGACCAAAAATTATTTAGAAAGGGCATCAATAGGACACTTGGTTAGGGAAATGGAATATTTCTTAACCAAAGTTGTTGATAGTATTAGGTGCTTTGTGATATTTTTCCATCTCTTAGTCATTATTTAATCATGGTGACTATGCAACATGAGGTGATCTAGGTGATTATGGAGTAGATGCATAGTGTCTTTTTGGGTTTTTTATGCCATGATACAAGATGTACTCCATTCTAGGTATGTGAGGAGGGAGGTAAGGGTACGTAGATTAGAAGGGGGGTTAGGGATGGTGAAGATGATAATGTGGGTATAAATAAGCAGGGGAATTATGTTGGAAAAATGGGGTGAACAATCCTTAAATTTGATATAGAAAAGGACATTATGCCCCAGTCATATAAATTACCAAAGGTGAAATGATGTACCTTGCATGGAATTTTAGACTCACAAACACATACAAACAAGAGATTATACCTTATCTCAAAATGATTTATAATGACCTTAGTGGATCATAGAGGGGATTATATAGCAGACCTGAATTTTTTTCCCCTCTAGCTAAGATATCAACAATCATTAGTGAGTCAAAATAATAAAAAAAACATTGTACAAAATGATCCATGCCTACTTCGTACCTTGTCCTTGACACACCAAGATATGAAAGGATCTAGGTTGCCTTGACTTGGTAACTCTGTAGGTTCAAGATTACAACAGAAAAATTCAAAAAGAAAAGATGAATCTATTTCCAAGGGTAAGACTAATAGATTTTGTCAGACTAATGAAAGGTTCATCCTATTGGGAAAAGGTGGAGGGGATTGCAATGAGTGTCAAGTGAAGTCACGAGGTTTTAAGCATCCATTTTAGTTTTAGCATTAAGGTTTCATGCATGCATAATTTTTTTTTGTCTGTGTATTGTTTGTCCAAGGGTGATGTGGGTGGTACACTTGGGGTGATAAAATTTATTGTGGGTGGATTTTTATTAAAGTATGGTGATTATTTAAACAACTAGGCATGGTGAGGACCACTTCCCACTACATGTGATAGAGTGGGGTGGTGGAATGAATTGGGGGGATAGGTGGAAAGTGAAAATCACGTTGTTCCAACTATAAATTCACGTCTTATACAAACACCATCGTATTGTATGGATGTGCATGATGTTCCTCATGTGTAGGTACAAGAGTGAAAATTCCTTCGTACCAACTATAAATTCATATCTTGTACTTTTAGTTGATTTCTTATCCAAAAGTAATCCAATAGTAAAATAATCATGTAGGGATGTGAGACTTATACTGGGCATGAGTGATGTGTGAGGGTGGTAATCATTCAAGCTATCTTGTTTATTATGGGAGAATGGGCTAAGTGACATCAAGGTGGGAATGCGACATGCATGATATGTAGTGTATGAATGGTAGGGGAAGCTCTTCAAAATTAGGGTGGGTGTTCCAAGCCATATTTGGGGAAAGATGGGTGGATTTTATTATGGATAGGAGGGAGAAAGTGAGCTAATAGATTGTGTACATGACCCTATGCATGACATTTTTTTGCCAAGTTTTCACCATGGTACTTTACCAAGGCCCCACAAAGTGGTTTTCACCATTTGACGAATTATTTCTCTTTACTATTTTTATGCTTTTTTTATTTTATATTTTTGTATTTTTTTATTTTTTTAGTTTTTAAATTTTTTATTTTTTTTGTTCTTCTTAGGTGAAGAATTTTTTTAGATGGATAATGTTCATGGGCTCTTCAAGGGCCTCCCCTTCCATGGTATCTAATTGATATGCCCCTGATCCATATTTTGTTCTAATAATGTAAGGTCCTAGCCAATTAGGTTCAAACTTTCCCTTCTTTTTTCATTCTTGAAGACTACACTAGTTTTCCTTAAGGACAAGATATCCAATAGAAAAATATCTAGGCTTGATTCTTATTATAGTTTCTTTGAAGCCTATTTTTGTATGCTATGAGATGATTGAGGTAATTCATGTGTTTTTCATCTAAAATCTCTAGTTGTTAAAGATGTGCTACTTGATACTCTTCATCATCAATAAGGTGTTGCAAAGAAATTCTCAAAGATGAGAACTCGGCATCTATTGGAAAGATAGCTTAGATGTTGTATACTAGGGAATAGGGTGTGTCTCTAGTAGATGTGTGGATACTAGTGTGGTAGGTCCACAAGATGGGGTTGAGTTGTAGATGCCAATCTCAATCAGCTTCATTGACCATTTTCTTTAGGATTTTTTGGATTGTTTTGTTTGTGGCCTTATCTTGGCTATTTCCTCATGGGTAATATGGAGTTGAAAAATGATGTTGGATACAAAATTTCTAGCATAGGTTATAGACCTCTTGGTTCTTGAAAGGACATATGTTGTGTGTGACTTTAGAGGTGAAGATATCAAAGTGGTAATTGATGTAATGGAGTATGAATATAGAAATTTGTTTCCCTGTAACATAGGTCATAGGTATAGCTTTGACCCACTTAGTGAAATACTCAGTGTAATTTATTATAGATTTATGACCATTTGATGAATTAGGGTGTATCTTTTCAATGAGGCCTAACCCCCATCATGAGAAAGGCCATTTAGTAATAATAGGTTGTAACTCTTGTGATGGTGCATGAATCAGGTCATCATACTATTGATAGGGCTTGCAAAATTTTACCATCTTATTTTTGTCTTGTTCCATTGTAGGCCAATAATATCCTATACATAGTAACTTTTTAGCTAATGTTAGTCCACTAGAATGAGGGCAGTTTGAGCTTCTTCTAAGTCCAAGCATCTCAAGACAGTCCAATCAAAAGAATGATGGTAAAGGGTGTCTCTGAAGATAGATAAATGAGATGTTTTATGAATAAAGTATTTTCATTATGAGGATGATAGGTTAGGTGGAATGGTGTTATTACATAAGTATGTGTATATATCCTAGTACCATGGGAAATTGGGACCAATAATGTCATAAACCATTTCAAAAAATGGGATGTTATAAGTAGGAAGAAAAAGTTGTTTGATTAAGAACTCATATTGCTGGCTATTTCGTGGAACATCAACAAGGGGACCAATGGTATCCATGACATCAACTTCTATTTTGTTTACTCTAGGTATACAATCAAACTAGATTTTCTTGAAGTATTCTTTGAAGTTTTCCACCATGTATTTATAGGGTAATAGCTTATCATCCTTTGTATGATACTCATCATTTACTTATTTGATGACCAATTGAGAATCACCATAGACTTGTAATTTCATGATTGTCCACTCAATGGAAAGCTTTAGTCCCGTTATTAATGCCTCATATTCTGTTATGTTGTTTGTGGAAGGAAATACAATTTTGTAGAACTTAGGGATGCAATATCCTTGAGGTGTGACAAAGAGTATTCTTGCCCCCAAGCCATGTTATGTAAAAGGTCCATGAAAATACAAATTCCACCGTGTTCCTTCTTCTGTAGTAAGGATATTTTCATTGGGGAATTCTGTTAATAGTGGGTGATTATCTAGTAGAGGAGCTTTAGTGAATTGATTGAGAACTACTTGTCCTTTGATAGCTTTTCTATTTACGTACTCGATGTCAAATTCACTGAAAAATCATGATCCATTTATTCATTCTTCCTATGTGAGTTGCTTTTGAAATTAGGTACTATAATGGATCCACTTTAGAGATGAGTTGAGTTTTATGATTGAGCATGCAGTGTCCTAGTTTCTTAGGATAGAAAACCACTGATAAACATGCTCGTTCTATTCTAGAATAAGTCAACTCACTTCTAGATAGTGTGTAAGATAGCTCTTTCTTTCCCATAAGGGATAAAATCCCATGTCCTACTGTGAGATCAATAATAATATCAATGTTTGGTAGTGGAAAATCATCTTTTGGGCATGCTTTATTCAGATCTCTAAATTTAGTGCATATACAGATGCCCCTAGTGGGTTTAGCAATTGGTACAATATTAGATACCCACTCAGGATAGTCAATTGGTTTAATGAATCCTACTTACAATATTTTTTGCAATCCTATTTTTACCAAGAGAGCAATCTGGGGATGCATCTTATGGAGTTTCTAATTGATGGGTTTTGCATTAGGATAGACTGCTAAATTGTGTCCCAAAAGGGATGATCAAGACCTAACATGTCTTTATATGTCCAAGCGAAATTTATGGATCTTCTTTTAAGGAAATCTTCCAACTTTTTATTAAATGCCTCTTCCAATTCTTTGGCTATGTATGTGATTTTAGGTTCTTCATTTGTTCCCAAATTGATGTTCATGATGTCTTGAGTTACTACTGTAGATGTCTCATGATGTTTGGGAATCAAATCAAGTGGCCCATCCTCTAATGCCTTAGAAAGGTTTTCATTAGAAGATACATCTTTTATTTTTACTTTTTCATGATCCAAAAGTGCCTCATCAAGGTTTTCACTAAGGGATATTTCTTTTTTAATTTTTCCTTTTTGTTAGTTTTATGATTGAGGCACGTGATTTTTTCCCCAAAATAGGCATCTTTATGCAACTTGATTTGATGTTCCTTCTTATGATCCCCTAATGGAAGGTAGTCATAGTCTCCCATGATTTTTGTTATTGCTTCATCATTTTGGAAGGTATCTAATATAGGAGGTCATTGTTGGTCCCAATCAACTAATTCAAAATATATGAGTGGGAGGTCAATGGAGGATGCTAGGGTATATATGTGGTCCATGTCAAAAAATTTAACAATGGTTTGGAAGACTCTTTAGTTACCTCTTCCTAAGAGCTTTTGTTAGTAGAAGTCTTACTGCCTTTATTATGAGTACATTGAGGTCTTATAGCTACCAAATCGATGGCCAGAAAGCCAAGTCCTTGATGGTCTTTATATTAGTAGACATATAAAATTAACCTAGGCCTACAAACTTCATTTTTCTCCACATTTTTTCTCAACATAATTAAAATATTAAAATTATGTCCTCTATTCCAAATTCAACTATGAATTAAATAATTCTCAATTACTTAATTAATTCATATCTTTTATTCCTCCTAACTATTTAAATAAATAAATTATATTTATTTAATTTAAATACGTCACTAATTTCTTATGTCTATCTATAATTAAATAAATTCCTAAATTTATTTAATTATCATTTGTCTACTATTTCCTCTTGATTATTAAAATAAATAAGCTTTATTATTTATTTAAATACATTATTAATTCCTTACGTCTTCTTATAATTAAATAAATTTCTATGATTTATTTAATTATTGTCCACCTTGACTTTTCTACTAATTTTAAATAAATTCATTTATTTTTAAATTTTCCCACTTTCTATTTTTCCCACCAAGTAAATAATTTGAAATAATTATTTACTATCACATGACCCCACCACTTTTGAATTAAACTAATTTTTAATTCAAAAGGTCAACTCAGCCTCTTAAATCAAATAATTTTAAATTATTATTTGATTTTCCAGCAATCTCTTTTTTCGTGCCCAACATCCTCTCGTCACATGCATTCTTGACCTTTGACTTGATTTTCCTAAAATCAAATCATATCACTCAATTTCAAATTTTACCCTAATTCTTCCCTATCCCTAATTTCTATTTGTCACTTGCAATTTCAGCCTTTGATCTTAGGGTTGTGTCAAACTTTCAATCCTGTCCATTCATCCAAAATTAACTTTTCTATAAAAAGGCAATGTCAACCTCATTTGGACATCTCTTGACTTCAGGCTGGTATACTTCATGCTTCAAACTTTAGGCTTGCATACTTCATACTTGCAATTTCTTAGTACACTTGCTATCTTGAGTCAAATCCTTCAATATTTTCTTAGGACTTTGTCATAGGTCATAGTTGCTTAAAAAAATCTGAGGGAAAATATCATTTTATAGCAAATGGAGAAGGGAAATGAAGGTTAATCATGGAGGGCATGAAGGCTGCTTGGTGAAATCATTCCTTTCTTTTATGCCATTTTTCCTCCTTTGTGCTTCATTTTTTAGCTAGGGTTTATTTTATGCATTTTATTTCATGCTAACCTAGATTGTTACCTTAGTTAGATTGGTGAAATTGATGTGAATAACACATTTTTTAGTTTTTGTATGGTCATTTCATCCTTTTTTGTAGGTACTGTTAAACAAGTGCAGGACAACTAAGAGGGGGGGTGAATTAGCTGTCACAAGATTCAAACTTAAGAATTTAACACTTATCAATTCACAACCACACTATTATGTTATTAAGTAAGAGCATGAAACACAAATAACAAAAAGTAAATCAACACAATGAACACCAGATTTTAACATGGAAAACCCAATAAGGGAAAAAACATGGTGAGGGCTAACTCACAATATAAAAATATTATAAAATTGAATATAGAGGCTCCCTGCCAAGGGCTCACTACCCATAAGAGGACTCACTATCTAAGAACAAATTCTCACTACCAATAAAAGGACTCATTGTCCAATAGGGAGGCTCACTACCTAAAGATACAAAAAAGAACAAAAGATCCACCACAACAATTAATACACATCCACAACTTTGAATAAGGATTGTAGAAACCTTTAGCTCACTACCTTCAGGAATCTAACACAATAAAGAACTATTGTCTCAACTCACTCACACACACACTTTTTCTCTTATGATTTGGGGCTCACTTTTGTCACTTTGCATCACACTATCATACAATTCTTCACAATTTGACTTTCTTTTATACTATCCTCAACCTTAGAAACTTTCTCCAAGGTCGGCCACAAATACCTCATTTCATAAATTCAAATTAGGTCAGCAACTCAACATTGTCGTTGTGGAAAGGAATGAGAGTGGACCAATAAAATAGTTAACCAAGACCAAAAATGATGTCTCAAATCAACCACACACTTCCTCAATTTAATTTTATTCTTTCAAATGAAGTGTAAACACCAGGTTGGCCAAACCTAATGAAAACACAAATGAACAATGATGTACATGCTTCCCAACAAGAAGATGACACATAGACTCCACAACACGCTTCATTATGCATGAGAATACATCTTATATTTCTTCAGATACATCCACAACAAATACAATATGCTTCAAACTCTAAACACCTTTCACCAATTCATCTAGACTATGCAAACCCATACTAAAACACTAAAACATGACTTCTGGATCACCAAACTTCAACCTTCTTTTCAAAAACCCAGAGAACACCATCTCAAGGCATATCCCAAATTTGTAAGATTTTAAACAAAACAATGGAGGACTACAAAGCATAAACAATTCTCTTAGTCCATAGAAGATCACTGCCAAAACAATTCACACACCGGTGAACGTAACTTTCATGTACTATCACACCAGATGCTAAAACTTAGGATAGATCACCACAAGATCACCATTATCAAATATTAAGACACACAAGCATAGGATCAACACAAGAGAAATACAAAGCACATACTGAAGCATATTCTAAACACATTCATCACTCTGGATTCTCTTCTTTATTAATTTTCTCAAAAGCACTTGGAAACTCATCAAACCAACATATCTACAACACCATAAAGATAGCTCCATGTACTCACAACATCTCATCAACATCTCAGCTATACATGTACAATTTGCAACATACTGAATTGTGTTGACATCAATGAAAACATTAATGACAACATCACCAGACTAGCTCATACTTGCAACAATCTCCCCCTTTGTCATTGATGGCAACACATGATGTGAAAAACCATCAAAGGAAAAAATTTACACAATATCCTAAGAAAACACCTTCTCTTCTAGTGGAACTATTTTTCACATGAATTTCTCTCCCCCTTTTACATCAATGGAAAAGACCAACAACTTTGATCACTTCCCCTTAGAAGTAGACTCATACTACAATAGTGAAAACCTTTTCTACACCCCCTGTAGAGTAGACCCATTTATCAGTCTAGATAAATAAAGAATCTATGAATTCACTGCACTAATGCACCTTCATGTTCACTTAGTTTAGAGTTCCAATGATCCACAACCTCTTCCTAAGATGCTCAAAATTATCATTCGGAAGAGCCTTAGTCAATATGTCTACAATTTGTTCCTTTGTTGTCACATAATCCAATCTGACTTCATTCTCCAACACTTTTTCTCTCAGAAAATGATATTTGATAGATATGTGTTTTGTTCTTGAATGCATAACTGGGTTCTTTGAAATTTTTATTGCACTTGATTTATCACAAAAAATAGAAATAGTTTCATCACATATCACTCCAATGCCTTTCAGAGTTTGCTTCATCGACAAAACCTATGTGCAATAGGATGTTGTAGCAATATATTCTACCTCTGTACTGGATAAAGAAACTGATTCTTGGTTTTTCCTAAACCATGAAATCAATCTTCTACCAAGAAAGAAAGCACCACCATTGGTACTCTTTCGGTCATCTACACATCTGACCCAATCAACATCGGTATAAGAACTCAAGGTGAAATCATCACTCTTAGGATACCATAATCTATAATTCAATGTACCGTTAAGATATCTAAATATCCTCTTTATAGTTGTAACATGTGATTCTGTAGGATTTGCTTGGAATTTGGCAACTAAATATACTACATGCATAATATCCAGTCTAATAGTAGTAAGATACAATAGTCTTCCAATCATAGATTTGTATTTTCTCTAATCAATCATAGCAGATTCATCATCTTTGCTTAGTTTACATTTGATTACCATAGGAGTATAAACTAGTTTGGAATCATCCATACCAAACTTCTTCAACAACCCTTTTACAAACTTATATTGTGAAATGAATATCCCTTTATTAGTTTGATTCACTTGTAGACCTAGGAAGAAATTCAATTCACCAATCATAGACATCTCAAATTCTTTTTGTATCTCATCAACAAACTTTTTACACAGGCCTTCATTTCCACCAAAAATGATATCATCAACATATACAACTACTATCAACAATTTTTTACCTTGCAATTTAAAGTAAAGATTATTGTCATTGAAACCTTTGTTGAATCCTTGCTTTTTTAGGTATCTATCCAATCTTGCATACCAAGCTCTAGGAGCTTGCTTTAGTCCATACAACACCTTCTTCAACTTACAAATCATATCTAGTTTTTCATATAACTGAAATCCTTTAGGTTGTTCCATGTACACTTCTTCCTCCAATTCACTATTCAAAAATGTTGACTTAACATCCATCTAATACACTTTGAAGTCTTAGTGCATAGAAAATGCCAAAAACATCTAAATAGCTTCCATTCTAGCCATAGGGGAAAATGTATCTTCAAAATATATACCTTCAACTTGTGAATATACCTTGCATACAAGTCTTTCCTTGTTCCTTTCAACTTCTCCAGTTTCATTTAGCTTATTCTGGAACACCCATTTCAAGCCAATCACATTTTTATTCACAGGGTGAGGAACTAGTTCCCATGTGTGATTCTTTTCTATCTACTACAACTCTTCTTTCATAACTTTCATCCAAATCTCATCTTCACATGCTTCACTCACAGACTTAGGTTCAACTTTAGAGAGTAAACACAAATGTACCTCAACTTCTACTTTACTTCTTATCTTCACACCTTCACTTTTATCTCTAATTATCTACTCCTTTGGATGATTCTTCTGTACATACTTAGTAGGTTCTAGCTCATTCTCTTCTTCTTCTTCTTCTTCTTCTTCTTCTTCTTCTTCTTCTTCTTCTTCTTCTTCTTCTTCCATTTGTTCTTCTTGTTAGGGTTAGAAAAGGAAAATATCTAACAATTACATGTAGATTTAATTAATAAACAGATAAACTAAAACACACATAGAATAAATTATAACATAGAGAATTTAACGTGGTTCACCCAATCTAGGCTACATCCACCAAACCGTAGCCATCTAATAATTTTATTATCTAGTGCAAAAATCTATTACAATCTTGCGAATAATCACATTTTTCATCATATTGTAACACCCATCCGAACCCCTTTTAACAAGCTTAGAAGCTTCCAGATTTTGGGTTCTACAAAGTCAGATTTTTCTTTTTTCATTGATTTTTTCTTTTTTAGTGATGAAATGAAAAAGTATGAAGAAATTTTTTCTCGAGGGCTGCCACCCCCAAACCCCCACCTGGGGCCCAGCCCGGCTCTAGACCCCAACAAGGATACATTTCAAGGTGTACAGTATAGCATGATCAGTCACCACATACCAACAATCTCCCACTTGGAGACTGATCAGGCTCCACACCAACACAATCTCCCACTTGGAAACTGATCCTGGACGACACTGCTGCACATACAACTCCCACTAGAAATAAGTACCTTGGACCCTGTTGCGTTGTTATACTTGAATTCAACCTTGAAGGCCAACCAAAGCTGAAGAGGAGATCAACTTCTCCCTTTTCACTATGTTCATAAACATATCCATTGAATTGACAATTGTATGTATCTTGTCCAGCTTGACCTGGCCATCCTCCAACACTGACCGAATGAAATGATATCTCAACTATATGTGTTTTGTTTTAGAATGCAAGGTAGAATTATTTGCAAGATGTATAGTACTTTGGCTATCTATAAGCAAGTAATTTTCAGCCTGTTGTTTTCCCAACTCATCCATGAAAAGTTGCAGCCATATCATCTCCTTTGTTTCCTCTGTTGTAGCAACATACTCTACCTCTGTGGTGGATAAAGCAACCACCTTTTGCAATCGATAAATCCAACTCATTGCTGTCCCACCAACTGTAAATACATAACCTATGGTACTCTGCCTAGTATCTATATCCCCTGCCAAATCTGAGTCAACATAGCCCTTTAAATCAATATTAGAGCCCCCAAAACATAAACACTTATTGGATGTACCTCTCAAGTACCTAAGAATCCATTTTACCGCATTCTAATGCTCAACTCTGGGATGACTCAAATGCCTACTAACAACTCCTATGACATGTGTAATATATGATCTCGTGCATACTATGGTGTACATTAAACTGCCTACAGCTGAAGCATATGGTACCTTGGACATTTTTTCTTCCTCCTCTTGTGTCTTTGGACACATATCCTTAGTCAATTTAACATGACTAGGCAAAGGTGTGTTGACAGCTTTTGCATTCTCTATATGAAATCTCTGCAACACCTTTTCAACATAATTAGTCTAAGATAAAAAAAAAATTCTATTTTTCAAATCTTTACAAATTTTCATACCAAGGATTTGTTTTTCTGCCCCCAAATCCATCATAGCAAAATATTTTGCTAACTATTGTTTAGCTCATTTATGTGATCCATGTTAGACCCAACTACAAACATGTCATCAACATATAAACATAAAATAATGTAGCTATCATTATCCAACCTCTTAAAATAAACACAATAGTCAGAATTACACTTGTTGTAGCCTTGCTCAGCCATAAAACTATCAAATTTCAAGTACCATTGCCAAGGTGCTTGTTTCAAGCCATATAAACTTTTTTTCAATCTGCACACTAGTTTCTCCTTACCTTTGACCTCAAATGCTTGTGGTTGTTCCATATATATTTCCTCTTCCAAATCACCATGGAGAAAGGCCATTTTAACATCAAGCTCTTCTAAATGCAAATCTTCAGTAGCCAGAATACTTAAAACAATATGAATAGAAGTCATTTTAACAACTAGAGAAAAAAATTCATCAAAATAAATACCCTTTTTCTATGCAAATCCCTTTACAATTAATATAGCTTTAAATCTCTTCTTACCTCCATCCTCCTCTTTTAGCCTATAAACCCTTTTGTTTGGTAAAGCCTTTTTATGTGCAGGCAACTTACACAATTCCCAAGTCTAATTTTTCAGCAAGTAGTCCATTTCTTCTTCCATTCCATGCTCCCACTGAACCTTGGTATCCACCTGCATAGCTTCATCATAATATTCTGGTTCACTAGCATCAATTAAAAAAATAGTATACAAAGAGGGAGAGAATTTTTCTGGAGGTCTACTTATCCTTGAAGATCATCTAACATTCATAGGTGCTTGTGGTATTTGTTGTTGTTGTTGTTGCCTAGCATGAGGAACCACTGAAACATCATTGTTTGGAATGTCATCCAACACTGCATAATCATTTTCTTTCTTCTCATGTTGTAGCAACAGATCTTTGTACAAAACTTTCTCATTGAATATGACATCCCTAATTCTCATAATTTTCTGATTTTCAAAATCCCAAAGCCTATAACCAAATTCATGAATGCCATATCCAACAAATATACATTTCTTTTATTTTTCATCAAGATTGGTTCTATTTTCAGAATCTACATGTGCAAATGCTTCACAACCGAAGGTTTTGAGAAAAGAACAACTCACCTTCTTACCTTTCCATGCTTCCTCTGGAATACCATAGCCCAAAGGATTAGGGGGGCCTCTATTAATTAAATAAACAACAGTGTTTACAGTCTCTGCCCACATTTTTAAAGGTAGACCAACATGCAATCTCATAGTCTGTGCACACTCCATTATTGTTCTATTCATGCACTTAACCACTCTATTTTCCTGTGGAGTCCTTGGAACCATTTTCTTCCTATGAACACCATTAGGGGAACAATAATCTTCAAACTCTTTGCTGCAATACTCACCACCATTATCATATCTGAGACATTTTAGCTTTTTACCCGTCTCATTCTCAACCAAGCTTCTCCATTTTTTAAAAGTTTCAAATACATCAGATTTCTTCCTAAGGAAATAAATCCATACCTTCCTAGCTGCATCATCAATGAATGTAACATAATACAAAGAGCCACCAAGAGAAGATACCTAAGCTAGTCCCCATACATCCGTATGCACAAGCTCCAATTTCTCATCTTTCTTTTGCTTCCCATCCTTGAGAAAACTTACTCTCTTTTGTTTTCCATACACACAACTTTCACAGAAATCTATATTAACACATTTTAGACTTAGTAAAACATTATTTGAATGAAGTACTTTCATACCTTTTGCACTCATATGCCCAAGTCTATTATGGCATAGTGTTGATTCAAAGTCCACAACAACTGTATGATCTTCTACCTGCTGAACTACAGCAACTGTTCCTAAACATTGACCTTTTTCTATAACAATTAAAGTAGAAGGAACAATATGACCTGTACAAATATATAAGGTGCCTACTTTCACACCTTTTTCTACCACTAAGGCACCCTTTGTGACCTTCCAATTTTATCACTAAATGTAACAACACAACCTTCATCATCTAGTTGCCCTAATGAAATTAAATTGCTGCTTAACTTTGGAACATGCCTTACCTCATGTAGTAGCCAATGATTTCCATTCTACAACTTAATCTTGATTCTTCCTTTTCCAACAATCTGACAGGGTTCATTATCTCCTAAATAAACCAGCCCAAAAATCCCCTTGGACATAATCAAGAAAATAACTTCTATGGGGGGTAGCATGAAATGAATCCTCTAAGTTTAACACCTAAGAATCATCAACATTATCAAAGGAAAGAATCAAAGTATCCTCATTAGATTTATTACTTACCACATTTTCCTCTTCACTTCCTTCCTTTTTGTCTCCTTTATTTTTTCGAGACCAACAATCTTTCTTTAAATGACTCGACTTACCACAGTATCGACAATCCCTCTTGTCTCTAGATTGGGACACTTTGTCCTTTGATTTTCCTTGTGACTTCCCACAATTTTCAGAATTGTTTCCTCTCTCCTTTTTTCTACCCCTACTTTCTGCATTCAAAACACTGCTTGATGTGGATGTTCCACTTGAGCTTTTCCTACGAATTTCCTCGCTCAAAATAACACCAACAACATCATCAAATTTCAATGTATTCAAACTAGAAACATAATTGCTAACAACCATTACCAAGCTATTCTAGCTTTCAGGCAAAGAGCACAAAATCAAAAGAGCCCTAACTTCTTCATCAAAGTTTACTTTTATAGAAGTTAATTGACTGGTGATCGTATTAAACTCATTTAAATGATCAGTAATTGACCCACCTTCTACCATTTTCATATTAAATAAATGCTTCATAAGAAATACCTTATTCGAAGTGGAAAGATTTTCATATAACTTCGGTAGGGTTTCCATCAACTCTTTAGTTGTCTTTTTTGTTGTAATATTGAATGCCACTGATTGTGCCAGGCATAAAGGAATATTGCCAAGAGCCTTTCTATCCAAAATATCCCAGTCCTCATTAGACATTGTTGTGGGTTTCTTCATTTTCCCTTCCAATGGCCGCCATAAATCCTTCTGATAGAGATAGTCCTCCATCTACATCTTCTATAACTGATAGTTCTGCCCATTAAACTTCTCAACCTTCTTACGCTCATCTTCCATTACTCCCACTCAATCGTGAGACTCCCACTCAACTGTGAGACCTTCCTACAGACAATAATTGAAACACAACCCACTCTGATTCCACTTGTTAGGGTTATAAAAGGTAGATATCTAACAATTAAATGCAGATTTAATTAATAAATAGAGAAACTAAAACACACAGAATAAATTATAACACGGAGAATTTAACGTGGTTCACCCAATCCGGGCTACATCCACCAAACCGCAGCCATCCAATGATTTTATTATCCAGTGCAAAAATCTATTACAATCTTGTGAATAATCACATTTTTCATCATACTATAACACCCATCCAAACCCCTTTTTAACAAGCTTAGAAGCTTCCATATTTTTGGTTCTACAAAATCAGATTTTTCTTTTTTCATTGATTTTTTCCTTTTTCGGTGATGATGTGAAAAAGTAGGAAGAAAATTTTTCTCGAGGGCTACTACTCTCAAACCCCTGCCCAAGGCCTAGCCTGGCCCCAGACCTTGGCAAGGATACATGCCAGGGTGTACAGTATAGCATGATTAGTCACCACATACCAACACTTCTTCTCTTCTTCTTCCTTCTTATTCTCCTCAAGTACATGTCCACTAATAGAATCATCAAGTTCAACTTCACTTACCTCAATAGGTCTATGCATATCTTCAAATTTCACATTAGCACTTTCAACAATATTTTTTAATCTTTTATTAAAGCATCTATATGCTTTGCTATTAGTAGAGTATCAAAGAAAGATTTCTTCATCAAATCTAGCATCAGACTTTCCAATATTTTCATCATCTCTTTTAACATAACATTTTCTTCCAAATACCTTGAAATACTTTACAGTAGGAGTCTTACCAGTCCATAACTCAAAAGGAGTCTTTGCGTTGTTGTATATAATCTGAGCTCTATTAAGAACATAAACAACAATGTGTATCGCCTCTCTGCAGTACACATCTGTTACATTTGATTCTTTCATCATAGTTCTAGAAGCTTCCTATACTATCTTGTTTTTCCTTTCAACTACTCCATTCTGTTGAGGGGTTCTCATATGAGAAAACTTTCATTTTATGCCATGCTATTCACATAATGCATTAAATTCACTAGAAGTGAATTCTCCACCTCTATTAGATCTCAAGCATGTGATTTCCAAATTTACTTCATTTTCCACTCTTTCTTTGAATACCTTAAACCTATCCAGAGCTCGAGTCTTTTCTCTAAGAAAAGCAACCCATGTCATTCGAGTATAATCATCAATAAGCATCATGAAATACTTGTCACCATTTAGGTATCTAGTTCTAGTCAGACCACAAAGATCAGTAAGAACTAACTCTAACATTTCGGTAGTAAAGTCCTCTTTTCCCTTAAACCTAGATCTTGTTTATTTCCCCAATTGACAAATTCTATAGATAACATTAGCAGGTCTTGTGATTCTGGGAATCCCTCAAACAATATCCTTTAAATTGATTTTGACTAGGTTATACAAATTTGCATGTCCCATTCTCTGGTGCCATAACCAACTTTCACTGATTTGAGATAAAAGGAATTGACCATCAACTCCCTTAAGCTGATAGATGTTTCCATGAGTTCTTCCAACAACAACCATATCTCCATTTCTAGATCCTTTTCTAATTTCATAGGTATTATTCTGAGACAAAAGTTTAAAACCATTGCTACACATCTGACCAAAACGCATAAGGTTATGCCTCAAACCCTTCACATAATATACATCATTAGTACTATGCACTCCATCAAAATTAATTGAACCTGTTAATGGTGGATCTAGACCTATACAAACACGAACAAACAACACAATATTAGTCCATTATGCAAATCAAAACTATCATTCCCCATAAGATTCATTTAAATTTCAAGAACAAGAAATAAAATGAAGAACACAAATAAAGCTATCTAATCTTGCTCAAAACAATCAAACTTTCAATCCCATGGGGGAATTGGTGCTATTTTGATGTGGAAAATAGCCCTTTCCCAATTCCTTGCAAGCTTGAAGATGATCAATGGTGAAGATTGATGCTCCTTGATGAAATTTCTCCATAACCAAGCTATAAAATGATGAAAAGTATGAAAATGGATGAAATTTGCTCAAAAACCTGTAGATAATGACTTTGCTTCAAGTTGTGGATCCCAAATTAGTAAAAGAGCCTTCTATTTATAGAAGAGAAAGATGGAGGAATGATCCAAAAGGATGAATGTGGGACTAAACACCAACCAATAACACAATGCCACTTTTCAACATGTGAGTGGAGAGGAGTGGAACACATTTAGATGAATGTTCACGTAAATGCCATTAGGTTGATATTTGAAATGGAGAAGTGAAATGTTGGAGGGAGATGAAAGATGGAGTTAATGCCAGTTGGCTCAAGAAAAAGGACATGTAAGAGGCATTTAATGCCTTGTTGGATGAACAAGTCCTTTTGGGGGGAGAATTAAAATTTGAGGAATATTTCAACTTGATGCCCTTTTTGAATGAAAATTGATGAATTTATAAATCAATTAAATGTATTTTCATGCACAAGTTGCAAAATCTAGAGGATTTGAGTGATTAGTGTTAGGATTAATCATGATTTGATTAATTTAGATGAAGATTAGTTGATTTGACATTTAGATTTAGATTTTGGATTTAAATAAATCAAAATGAGAGAAATAATGAATATTAGACTTAATTAAATAAAGATCGATTTATTTAATTAAAAGGGGATGGTGCTAGATTTAAATCAAATAAAGATTATATTATTTAATTAAAGGAGGGACAATAGGATTAATTAAATAAAATGATTTATTTAATTAATAAAAGATAATGATTTAATTAGATAAAAATTGATTTATTTAATTAAAAGATGAAATATGATGAATTTAATCAAATAATGGTTATTTGATTAAATGGTTAGTAAAGGAGATGATTCAGGATGAATTGGTGTTAGTAAATCATGATCAGGTGTATGAGATCAATCAATATATTTTACATGTCTACAAAACATTTCCCACAAATCTTAGCTCTTGAATCATCATCAAACATAACTAAACCATCATATTTCTCAAGTTTAGTGAACTTACTCTTATCTCCGGTCATGTGACTAGAACATCCACTATCAATTACCCAATAGTCTTCATTTGTCTTGCATGAAAAGCGGTAACCAAAGTACCTTCCATCCTATTCCTCTTATTTTCTGGAGTTTTCTTGCTTACACATTTTCTAGGGTTAGTGGATACAAATTTACTTTCCAAAGCTAAAAATAAGCATTCACTATCATCAACCTCATTCTCAAATTCATCATCAGAATTTCCTACTTCTTTAACATAGTACAACTTCTTATATTTCTTATCCTTTCTATCCTTATCCTTATAATCCTTGTTCTTCTTATGTACAACTCTATTCAGACATCTTGAAGCATAATGACCAATATTACCATGATTGAAACATTTAAAGGGAAACATACCTTTATAATTTCTAGTGCCTTTCTTCAACTTCCTGGTGAAGTTTGCTTCCAACTCATAATCACCATCACTATCCAATTTTTCTTCAATATTCATTGCCTTAAATGTTGTATTTGTCTTTTCTTCTATCTTGTCTTCTTTCCAGAACTTTCTCATCTCAAATTCTTGCAAGGTGCCAAACAACTATTCTAAAGTGCACTTCTTAGGATCATACATTCCTTCAATAATTGAGATCTTATCACTGTAGCAATCCGCTAGGGTGATCAGGATCTTCTCAATTATATCTTCATCTGATAGTTTTCCTCCCTGATTTCTAACTTCATTTGTAGTTAGTTCAACCCTCTGAAAGAAGCTTGTAAATTCTTCACCTTCTTCTATTTTCAGATTTACAAATCTATGCTTTGCCGCTAGCTTCTTTGTCAATTTCACTCTTTCATTTCCTTCATACATGTCTTCCAAATTCTTTCAGACTTCATATGTAGTATCCAAAGAAAGAACCTTAGCTCGCTCATTTTTAGATAAGCCACTGCAAATAACATACTTTGTCTTCTCATTTTCTTTATAAGAAGAAATCTCATTTATTGTAGTAAGAACACCAAACAAGGGTGTATACTTTGTCTCAACAGCCTTCTAGGTCTTGAAACCAAGAGAGATAAAATATCATTTCATCCCTCCCTTCCAATCATTGTATTCAGTTCCATCGAACATAGGGATCACCAACTTATGTGCCATCAGATCTTCCTTAAGTGGTTAATCTCTACACCAAGAAACCAACACTCTGATACCAATGGTTAAATAGGTGTAGGACAACTAAGAAAGGGGATGAATCAGTTGTCACAAAATTCAAACTTAAGACTTCAACACTTATCAATTCACAACCACATTATTTTTTTATTAAGTAAGAGCATGAAACAAAAATAATAGAAATTAAATCAACACAATGAACACAAGATTTTTACATGGAAAACCTAATAAGGGAAAAACCATGGTGAGGGTTAACTCACAATATAAAAAGATTATAAAACTAATTACAAAGGCTCACTACCAAGGGCTCATTACCCAGAAGAGGACTCACTGTCTAAGAACAAAGGCTCACTACCTATAGAAAGGACTCATTATCCAATAGGGAGGCTCACTACCTATAGATACAAAAGAGAACAAAAGATCCATCACAATAATTAACACACATCAATAGCATTGAATAAGGATTGTAGAAACCTTTAGCTCACTACCTTTAGGAATCCAACATAATAAAGAAATGTTGTCTCAACACACACACACACTTTTGCTCTTATGATTTGTGACTCACTTTCGTCACTTTGCATCACACTGTCATACAATTCTTCACAATTTGACTTGATTTTATACCATCCTCAACCTTAGAAACTTTCTCCAAGGTCGGCCACAAATACCTCATTTCATAAATTCAAATTAGGTCAGTAGATCAACATTCCTATAGTGGAAATGAATGAGAGTGGACCAATAAAACATTTAACCAAGACTAAAAATAATGTCTCAAATCAACCACATGCTTCCTCAATTTAATTGTATTCTTCAAATGAAGTGTAAAAACTAGGTCGACCAAACCTAATAAAAACACAAATGAACATTGATGTACACACTTCCCAACAACAAGATGACATGTGAAATCCACAACACACTTCATTATGCATGAGAATACATTTCATATTTCTTCAGATACATCTGCAACAAATGCAATATGCTTCAAACTCTAAACACTTTTCACCAGTTCATCCAAATTGTGCAAACCCATACTAAAACATTGAAACATGACTTTTGGATCACCAAATTTCAACCTTCTTTTTCAAAACCTAGAGAACACCATCTCAAGACATATCCTAGATTTGCAAGATCTGAAACAAAACAACAAAGGAATATGGAGTAGAAAAATTTCTCTTAGTCCATAGAAGATCAACTCTACTAGAACAATTCACACACCGATGAACATAACTTTCATGTACTATCACACTAGAAGCTAAAACTTAGGATATATCACCACAAGATCACCATTATCAAATATTTATATCCACACAAGCATAGGATCAATATAGGAGAAATACGAAGCACATACTAAAGAAAATTCTAAAAACGTTCATCACTCTGACTTCTCTTCTTTATTAATTTTCTCAAAAGCATTTGGAAACTCATCAAACCAACACATCTGTAACACCATAAAGATAAAGATAGCTCCATGTACTTAAAACATCTCAGCTATACATGTACAATCTACAACATATTGAACTATGTTAACATCTATGACAACATTAATGATAAAACCACCAGACTAGCTCATACTTGCAATAGATACATGTACGGAAAGCCACAAATGCAATTTTTTGATCTGCATTTGATGTGTCACGATGCATCTATGTTAAAAAATGATGCATCTAAAGATCCAAGATTTATTTGACCTTCATAGACATGCATTTGATGCATTTCAATGCATCTAACAGCCTGAACACTGTGTCCATGATTGAGCCACATTTGACAGGAAAAAAAACACATTTTCCTATTGCAGGTTTACTCTCAATTTTTGTCAACAGTTTCCAATTTTCTCTTTTTAGATTTACTATGTTAGGGATTTTTGGTTACTGATCTTTTTTCAACAACATGTGGCAAGTGTTGGTTATTTTTTAAGAACCAAACTAATCTCTAGAAATACCTATGGAATTTTCCATTTCCAATAAATCAGTACTCTAAAGAGATTGACCAATGAACAAGTGGAAGCTGCAAAACTTCTACTCCTACACTTTGGGCTATGTGAAACTAGGGAGGGTGATCCCACAATGTATACTCAAGAATTCATACCATTATAATCAAATACATTTTCAATAAAAAAATACTTCTCTTAAAATTACTCAACAACATAAGACATCAAATAAGTTGGAAACTTATTTATCAATGTCCTATACTCAGAGCATGAGAAGGTAGAACTTCAACACAAAATAACTACAGTGGTATCCATTTGAAAATTTGTAAATTAAAAGTGATTGGATAATGAATCAACATAGAAACTAAATGACAAGTACTTTACACAAACCAGTGCCTTTATCCCAAGCAGTAAAGTCAACATCAACCTATAAAACCATATAGCAACTCAACAATAGCAACATACAGTCGCAAGAAATAATGCATTACAACACTCCCCTATTACATTCATGATCATTACTACTTAAAAATATACTAACACCTGATTTTATGAGTTAACAATTTTATCCAAGCATTTACTCTAGTTCATTGAATCAATAAGCAAGAATGAAATCAAACATCCATTGAGAGACAATAGACAAACAAAAGGAATCCTAGATTGCTTTTGTTCATAACTCATAAAATGAGTATGAGGAGATACAATAGCCATGAAATTGGTATTAATATATATTGTATTTTCTATACTGCTATCAAAATTACATACATAATACTGAATTCTAACTTAAGACAAAAACTCTAAAACATACTTAGTATTTCCCTTACAATTCACAATGTTAATTGCAAAACAATGAACCCCTACTTTCTTGCCCTGAATTCCTTATAGAAAAAAATAATAAAAATAAGTCTCAAGCAAAAAATTACACATGTAAAAACCCTGTTGGACCATTATAACAAAGGTTCTCCCATTCAGTTACAATGCATTCTGGTGCAAGAGCACCTAAAGCATATATTTGCAAAATTCATCATTTGAAGGTTGGTTAATAGGAGTGTCTAGGTATTTGGGCTAAATTGAGTATTTTCATGTTAAATAAGGTCTAATAAGGCCATCATTTATGTAATTTTGGTTTTTAGTGTCGTTTGGGTTAAAATGCAAAAAGTTGTAAAAAGATGTAACTGTTCTCAAGCAAAATTGTCAAATTGCAACATTTGGGAATTTGAAGGGTCAAGGTAGTTTAATGGTTAGTTATAGGAATTTCATGGTTGGTTTCTAAGTTTAAAATGTATATAAGGCCTCTTGAAGGCTCGAACAAGGGTTGTTGAAGATTTTTGAAGAGGAAATCAAATAAAAATCACTATTTTAGTGCAATTTTTTGTAATTTTCCTCCTTTTCAACCTATGTACGAGTTTGTACAATAGGTATTTTCCTTGAAATACTTGGGATATATTAATAGGTAGTGTTGGATTTGTTTATAACTTATTCTTGTAGAGTTTTATTTAATTAGAAGCAATTTAGAGCTTGTTTACTCCAACTGGCCTGAAAATAGAGACTTAAAGGTTTTGAAGAACAAAATGTATTGAAAGGCCATTCCTCCTTCTGTAAATACTATACCTTAGATTAATGGGCCTAAATTAGCTAGGAATAAGTGTAGGAACAATATTTTAGAGGTGATAAAAGGATTTGAGTGGTTTGAGAATGCTACCCCAACATTAAACATAGATTTTGTGCCATTAAAGCATGGCTAGGGAGTGAGTTTTGGGAAGGTAGAGTTAGAACAGGTTGAAACTTGTTGGGAACCATTTTATCATGTCTATTTGAAGGGGAATTGAAGGTATGAGTGGTTAGAGAAGATCAATTGTGTGAGAAAGAGTGAAACCCTAGTTGGAAGGGGTAAAAACAATGAAAAATAGATGATTTTTCAAAGGAAGTGTATGTGAATCAAGGGGGAAGCATAGTATGAGGTTGATTTAAACTTGACTAGGCATAGATAAGCTTGATTGAAGAGGTTTTAGGTTGGTGAGTGGTCTCAGCAGGTGATTTTCAATAAGCCCTAGGTCAAATTGGGAAAAGTGAGGGTATTGTGAAATTGGGCCATAGAGAGCAAGTGGAGACCCAAAATTTGGAAAATATTGAGTTTTACAGGTAGTTTGAGGACTTTTGGTGGTATTTTGGTTTTGTGACAAGTTTGGAGATAGGTTCCTTTGCAAAAGAGGGCTAATTGGAGCTTGTTTTAGCCTAAAAAGCCAATTTGAGTATTGATGGTGTAAAGAACCCTAAGGTGAGTTTAAAGTATGTTTTTTTCTAGGTTAATGGGTCCCTATATGTGTGAGTGGTTAGAGGATTTGTTACTTTGGTTGTGACTTAAGTTCCTAAAACAGGGTTTGGATACCTATTAGGTGTATGGAAGCTTGAGAGGTGAATGTACAAACATGAGTTCTTGAGGTTTTGAGAGTGAGTTAGCCTTGTTTGGATGGAGAAATTAATCTTGTTAGATGCCTCTTGGTGTCTTGGAAAAGGTTGGAAACATTGAGGGTGCATTTGAGCCATTGGGTGACAAGGTTCGTTAAAGAGACATTTTGTGTTTTTGAAGATCATTGAAAATCAAAGTGAGAAATCATGATACAAGATGGTTGATTTCATCCCTGTCTCTACATCACATTCCCAAGAGGTGGGAAAAATATGGGAAAATGAAAGTAGTCTTAATTCGTTGTTGGAGATATGTTCCAATTTTCAAAATGGGTTCAATCAAACAGTTACCTCAAAATTTGTGCCCTCACACACAAAGTGAAAGAAGGAAAGCATGAAAGAAATAGAAAAGGAAAAGTCAAGAGATATTTCCACATTTGCAGCCCTGTCATCAATTCAACTTGGAGAAGATGCACTATATTTTCCATAATTTATCAAAATATTAATCTATACTAAATCTAGGTTATGTAGTGCATTCCCATATATCCGTTATTTATCATGATTGCAGATTTCAAATTTTCAAGTCACTAACCCGCCACCTTTTATTTCAGACCCCCCACTCCTTCCAAGTGCCTACCTTTCCATGCTAGGAATTCATCTTCAGTGGGCCAATCAAAATCCATGAATTCATCAACACTCTATCTATAAGGTGTATACTTAGTGACAATTTGGTTAGCTTCCTTATCAAACTCTAGTAGGATAGTCTCAGCATGAACTAGCATATCCATATTTCTCTTCAATGTCTCCATATCAAATTTCTGACAAATTGGCATAGCCTGATCTAAAGTAACCTAATTCATTTCATTTTTCCACTCCTGTAGACTCTTAATGCTATTATCATCCCTTAAAATGGATGGAATAAGGTAATGATTTGAATCATGGAAGGATTTTACCAGCTCCTTTATTTTATTCTCCAATGGTTCAATTTTTCCCCTGTATCCTTCAATCTTCCCTACAAGAACTACATTAGATTTAAAATTTTCAGGTGGATTGGGATCCTGCTTAACTCTAATTCCCATCAATATCAAATCCTGCTTCCTAGGGATCCACATTTCCATGAGTGGAATGGCTCTTTCTTTGTCAACATCAAAATTCTTTATAGCATCCACCATAGATGAATAACTATAGTGAATAGTATTCAACTTGTTATTCACTCTTCTATTCAAGTTTTCTAGCATTTTTGTGACAGTCTTCATATTACTCTTGAAAGTCTCCTCATCATGATTGTCACATTTCTCTTTGTACTCATTTAGCTGCCTAAGCAACTCATCCCTATTCATATCCCCTTCAGCCTATGGCCCTTTAGATGTACTAGGTTGTACTATTAAAATGGGCACACTCCCCATGTTATATGGTACAATGGCCCAAGAACTTACTTTAGTAGTAAACTCTAGAGGTACATATTCTTGCGAAATAGTGGGGGAGTCAACATCGTTCTGCTTAGGCTTTCTAGGTTGAAATCCTTGCAACATATCCTCCAATAATGCTACCTTTTTCTGAAACTACATATTATCCCACTTAAGGTCTCCATACTTAACTAACAAGTTATTACATTTTGTCTTGAGCTTATCCTTTTCTACAGTCACATATTCTATAGTGGCCCTTGTGAATTGTACAACATGAATTGACATATTGGAAACTTCTAAGGCTGATGTTTCTAACACTCTTTTTATTATTTGGCCTCCACTATAGTTAGGTGCATGCTTAGCAATATCAAGCTTTCTTGTGCTTGGGGCTAAAGACCATATAGCCAAGGCTTCCCAATCTTCATTGTAAGTAGACCCCTATAATGCAAGTGCATCTTCTTCTTCTATATCATAGAGAGGACTACCACATTTCTTTAATGTGTCAAAAGATATGGCAGAAGCAAGATCCCATTCTGGTAGCAAAAAAATGCCACTAGTCCTTACCAATTCTTGACCCTCCTTTGCAGTCATTTTCTAGAATCTAGTTCTCATTTCATTTAGCACCTTCTTCTAGATGATAGTATTTCAAAATTCTAGGTGAAGGATTCTTTCTATAGCTAGAATGTTAACATATTCATCTCTTTTAGACTTATATGTAAATTCCATAAAATATTAAGTCTTTATAAATGAGTCATCATCCAATAATTTTGCACATGCTTCAACCCACGTATCATCTCTTCCATTGAGTCTAGTGATATAAACATTACTCAATATTGTTCCAAATTGATGTGTTTCCCTTACTTTGGGTGCAATAGGAAATCCTTCCTAGATTTCCTGCGAGCTAACATCGAAATATCATCATCTGAGCCTTCATCATCATAGTCCACTAGACCAGTGGCTTCAACCTTTTTTCTTTTCAATGGTGGCTCCCTGGGTGGTAATTCACTAGGTGGTGGAGAATCAATGTTCATGATTTTAGGCTCTACTAGCCTTGGTGGAGATGGCAATGGTACTTGTGGCATAGGAGAAGGAGGCTTGTTTTCCTCTTGATGAGAGGGAGCAGGAGCTTCATCAATTTTATTTACTTTACTCTTTCCCCTTACAAACAATTTTATTCTTGGTTCCTCAGGGGATTGTGATGTAGATTCTCCTTCTATAGCAGGGATTTCTCCTCCACTCGGTCCTTCTACAATTGGAGCTTTCCATTTATCTTTACCTATCGCCCCTTTAGTTTCAAGGTGGCCCACTATTGAATCAAAATTCGTTGCTACATGCTCCATCTTTTGTATTATATCCTCTGCATCTAGGATAATTTTGAAATCAAGTTCTTGCTTTATTTTTCTCTACATTTTATTGAATGCAATCCATTTTGCTAACCTTTTTCCTTGCTCCAAATTGTCTAACACATTTCTTATTACATCTTTTGGATACTGGAAAATGTGGACAAATTTGTAGCTCTTGTTTATTTCTTTAAGCCAAGCCATAAAACCTTCAAGGTCGTATTTGATCCTCTCAATTGACCTCCGCATGTGGTAAGTTTTGAGTATATAAGGGATGTTATTCCAACCTCCCTTGGTCATTATAAAATTAGAACAAAAATTTTACAAAGGAAAGAAAGTTCCTTTTTCCTTATTCAATAAGTGTTCATTTTCTACACTTCCTAGTTGCCACATAACCTCAAGAAAACCAGTTCTTTCTGGCACAAAAATTTGATGCAGAGATACAAGGATTCACAATTCAACTCAACATTCATTTCACAAACATCACTTGATTCCACACTACCAATATGAGATTAAGGCATACAACTACTTGTAGGTTCCTCAAAACACACTTGACATCACCAAAACCATAGACTCAAACTCTATTCTCAACACATATGAACTTCAAAATAAATGAACTTTAAGAACTCAAACCCACAACTATGGCTTCAAGCCTTCACATGAAACTTTTAGAGGCATATAACAAGATTAACAACCCTTATCAAACTCAACTTGATCATTTAACTCAAACATTCCAAATTTGTGTACATTCAAATTGGACTGTCCTATAAGTACTAGGTCTAAATTAGGCAATACCAATCACCAATCTTCAAGATACCTTACACACAGACCCCCAACTCCATCCAAGCACATTCAACTGGTGATAATAAACCAAAATTCAACAATTCATAACAATAATGGTAACCATTTTAAGAGCAAGGTTCCAAAACTCAGATTTTAGCCAACCATTCACAAGGGTTTTATTGAAAGTATGCAACCAATCCCTCAATCTCCTTCCCAATGCTTCTAGCATGTTCCAATGCACCTACACACACCAAGGAAAACATGTTCCACTCACAACAAACATCAATTACAAAAATTTACTGTCCCTGTTGTCCTAGGAATACATAGTCTGATCTTCACTATAAAGTGTAGAAAATTGTCATTAATAACTTTTGCAAAAATTATCATGAATCCAATTGCTCTATTCAGTTTGTATATTACCTAGTTACAAAATTATTCTCCAATTTATAGCTAGATCCAACAGTTAAAACAAAAGTTATGAGGGTTTTACCAAAGCAGGTAACCCTTGGTAGGGTTCCGGGCTGTTTGTAAAGAAAACATCATATCTTTAAAAACATAACATGGAATTCATTGAGACCTAGTTTAAATGGAAGCTTACAACATTTTCCAACATATCCCATTGGTTATGGATCAAAATGACACACCATTTGATCATACAAACCACTGATTTGTCATAGAAACATGAAGAAAATAGAGATAAAACTAATTTTTTTTATTAATTTCCTTCCAAAACTCTATACATTCTTCCATCTTATCCCTCAAAAATTACTTACACATAGATATTTAACCCCTTAAATCCCTTCCAACCGACCATAACCACCTTTTCAACTAATTTGACCATTGGGACAATGTGACTACATTTTTTGCATTGTGCATTATGACAACTTTGACAAATTTTGCTTGGTGACTCCAAACTTTGCAAAAGCCTCCTTAATGACTTATAATCACCTACACATGCCTAACTAAGGACAAATAAGCCTCAATACATCAAAATATGTCGTGGAGGGAACATTTACAACTTTTTCTATCATATGACAACATTGCAACTTGTATGATAACTTAGCAATTTTTTTATGCAACTTTACATTATGGAATCCAAATGACTCTTAAATGTAGATAATTACTACAAACCCATCCAAAATGGTCTTTAAGACCTTATTTTACATGAAACAAAACATATATTAAAATTTGGCTAGTAATGACATGCTAGGTGTCCCTACACTAAATTTAGCAACAAGTGAGGTGCTACCATAGAACCATATACTCTGAAGATAGTATAATCAGGGTATGAAATAACATCTCCCCAATTATGAACAACTCCTAGCTCAGGATTTCTCTCCTTGGGTCTTAAGAAATCATATAGAGCTATGGGAATTCTGGGTAAATGCACAATCAAGACCCTTTTTGGTTTAGAAGCAAACAAATTCTGGAATGTCACATATTCATATTGCTGGTTACTTTTTATGCTGTTAACCAAGTTGGTCTTCTAATCTACCTATGGAATTGCCAATTCCAATCAAGGGTAGCTCGAAGGACTTGGACCAACTGACGAGGACTTTAAAAGGCCTCCTACACTTCGGGCTCTGCAAGACCTGGGAGGGTGATCCCTTTAGCAATATTAACAAATTGAAACACATACATAATAGAATATTGCTTAATAGATAATCTC
This sequence comes from Sequoia sempervirens, assembly GCA_007258455.2. NCBI lineage: Eukaryota > Viridiplantae > Streptophyta > Pinopsida > Cupressales > Cupressaceae > Sequoia > Sequoia sempervirens. Next base: position 603,849,817 of record VDFB02281492.1, on the reverse strand, counting down.
ATTTAATAGCTCAGCATATTAGGATCATATTGAATAGAATTGGATGTTCATCAGTAATATCAACTACTTGGAGCATGAGATAACCACAACACTATAACACACAAGGATTTAAAATGGTTTAGAATTTTGAAGATTGGGGACCCAGCTAAAAACAACAGAAGTATAATACTTGACCAATGCTAGAAAATGGGCTATGGAGTCATATAACCAGCATTCATCCTACAGTGTTGAAAATGTTATAAAGATCCTTACAAATGTTATCATATTATGACAACCAGATCACTGAAGTTTTATCTGATAACTCTTCTTATAAATCCACCTGAAACATAGTATTCCTGTCACATATGTTGAAGCAATTACACTATCCTATGAACAAAAGGCAATAATAAATGCAACTTGTGCTTCATTAAAGCAATTACATTATTCTCAGAATAGAAGGCAACAACATATATCACTCTAATGCAGCAAATGTGAATGAAAAGGCTCATATAATCTTATTATTGAATAAAAAAGAGTAATACATCTCAGAAATGAAGACAATTATCAGCTAAATACAAACATGAGAGCACAATTTATAACAAACACTTTTAGATTTAATGACTCAATTACAATTCTCCCAGCTATATAGTTCTACCCAAAGCTTCTGCCTGACTTGCAAAGCTTTCAAAAATTGGAAACCCAGCCTTCTTCTTGCCTTTTTTTTTTACAATGAGAGAAGAAAAGAATAAAAGAGAAATAAAAGTAGCCCTAAGATCAGTCTGATCCATAGATTCCATCCAAAAACTCAATCCACCATTGATCAACAAGCTGGTCAAAACCTCTCTCATCTCATTGTAACTAAAATTGCCTCATCATATATGTCTTTATTGTTAATTGTCTTGCAACAGAAAATTAGCCCATGTGAAGAATCTTCAAATTCACTCAACTGCTGGAAAACAACTTAGCCTGTTTGCTTGTGAAAATTATGTTTTGCTATCTTTGTTTTGCTGCACATTATTTTATTCCTCAGCATATAATTTCACTTTGGGGCCCATTTAAAATTTGCATTTGTTGCATTTGTTTATTTCACCACAACAAATGTAATTTTATTTTAACAACAAAAGTATCCCATTGTTTGCATCAGGCAATATTAAAATTCTTGGGGCCCACCAATTTAAATCTTCACGGACATATTTTAATTTTATGAATTTTTCCTCTTTAAATATCTCACTTTGCAAAGATTTAAAAATTTAACGAATCCCCCTATTTTACCTTTTCCACCATATTCTTCACCTATTAAAAGTCACTCCAATTAGAAGCAAAAACTGGTAGACTCAATACTTTCCCTTTTAATATTTCATCATTTGTCCAAGAAACATTGCCCAGGCCCACCTTATTTACTCTCCTCATACCATTAAAATTCTCATCGGCAGTTTAAATACTTTTGCTATTTATTTTAAATATTTTACTTTCAAAATATTAGCCTTTATAATTCCAATCGGGCATTTTGGAGATATACCCGTGCTTATGAATTTCAACTGGGCCCACACCCGCCACGCATCACAAGCCCACAATTTTGCGGAGGCTAACTCATGAGCCACGAAATAGTGGGCAACAATCCTCCTCCGCTGATCTTCATCTCGCATCTTCACTTTTGTTGTTTTCCCTAATCTTCATTGTGCTTGAAATTTTCATCTTTGTTGTTTTCCCTAATCTTCATCGTGCTTGAAATTTTCATCTGCTCTGTAACCCTTGTTTGGAATTCATGGCAGCTATTCATTCTCTGCAACCCCTACTCTCATGGTGTATCAATGACACCACATTCAACGAAATATTTTTAACAAACCCATTTTTTGCGCCTTTTTCCAGTGATTCTCTCCACACGTTTTGCATTGCTAGAGTTCAATGAAGAGTTTTCAATAAACTCATTCTGGGTGTAAATGTTGCAAGCAAACATTCCATGGAATCACATCTTTAGAGAAAATTGTCAAGCAATTGCATGCTTGAGATTTCATTTATTTAAAACCCTCCTCCATGAATAGTTGTGTTCCCATTTGATTCCCCTATACAGGTTCGAAAGTTTCTAGCTATTCAACTAAAGGTTTTGCACGTACCATTCAATCCCAACACATTTTGTGTTTTCCTGAAGGTCTTCTAAAACCTTTTTAACACACTCATTACTTTGATGGTGTTCCATCCACCATGGGTCGATCCCCTGTTGTTGTGTTAGAAGTGCAAATGTTAGGTGTGCATTTGCCAGGCGTGGCACTTCACTCTTCAACTACTTTAAATTTATTAAATCCTTTTCAATAAGCTATTTTGTTGATACTCTACTTAAGAGGCACCCCTGTAGCATTCAGTGGACGCCCATATTCTGTTTTGTTCTCCTTTACTTGGATGGGTATGCGTACCCCTTTCAGTGGCATAGATAAAGTTCCTTCTATTTATTTGATGCTAGTGTGGTGACTGCTAGACCCAATATTCATTTCATATGTTATGCTCTTCAGAAGCATGTTGGCCATGTCTTGGTTGTTCTTCTGATTGTTTTTTACAAACATATCTTACCCTCCCTTGAACTCCTTTGTATTCCTTGTGCATGCTCCGAAAAGGACATTCCTCCACCCTCATTACATTTTATTCTCCTTTATGAGTGACTCGTGCTCTGTGCCTATGATGGAGTCCTTTCATTTGCTTAAAAGCTTCTTAAGGATTTTCAGCATGTTCATTGTGTATGCGCTGCAATATTGGCGCCATTCTTTAATGTCTTTCTATTTTCATTTCCTCCATGCTTTTGATGGGTATCCAAACCCCCGTTCCAGGTGCGCACTCCTCCACGTGATCACATTTATTGAGGTATCTTGTCAAACAATTCATATTGTGCATTCTGTGTGCTTTGAATTCCCTGCCCAATGCATTTGCTGTGGAGTTTCTAAGGAATCTTCATATTCCATTTGTTTCCTTTGTCTTTTATACTTTGAAGAATTTCCATGCCTTCATTTGTGCGTACCCACTCCATACTGGGTGTTGAGTTTTGATATTTGGTTTGCACTCATCATGGCTCAAAGTTTGGTAAGTGTCCCAATGTTCTCTGCTACTCATGGCGTCCCATTTTACTACTGAAGGTTCCTTCCTTTTGATGCGTGGTTGCCTTCATTGCATTCATTCTGGATAGTGTGTGCATTTGATAAAAATTTATGAGGAATTTTTAACATTCCCGTGCAATACATTGGCTGTATACATGGTGCCACTATACGCAATACAACATTGGAACTTACACATGCCAGTTGGACTTGCTTTAAAATTCCTGGCTTTAATAAATCTGTCATGCATTTAGTGAGTGTGGTATACCATTCTCACAGAATATGTTGATTATAGTTTGATATGTTAGGGGTGTAGGAGGCACGCCTTTCTTCAGCATTCTTAGTCTTTTTGTCTCTCTTTGCAGAGCCCATGGATTATAGTGGTAAAATGAATGAACTATATTGATAGGAAATCCTTTTCTCAAGCATTCTCCCATGAATCCTTTTGCTTCATCATGCTTACACTTCTTACATAGATAATGTATTAACAAGGTAATCTCAAATAGGAGGGAAGCATCCCTTCTGTAGTGTGCTAATCGCCCATACTCTTTAAACATAGTGATGGCATCAACAGATTAAATATCACAAAACCTCTGGCATATCTCATGCAACCTTAATTTGTTTCTACACTGCCAATCACAAAAGATAGCTGATAAGTTTTTGTGCATTCTAATCAAATTGAGGATTGATTAGATCTCTTCTCAACTTGGTCCATGGACTTCGTTAAGCTGTAGGAGGCATTTGTGATAATGTCATATGAGATCTCAATGATGAAGCAATTTATTGCAATTCATACCCTTTCATAACCATAATGTGCTCAAACATGATGCAATCCAACACTTGCAAGCTCATAACAGGATGGAGCATGTTAGGCCCCATGTGGCCCGACTAATTTTTTTTTTGTTTTCAAACAACTTTACCCTTGAATTGATCAAAAAAAGCCTTTGAGTGCTTCTAGAATGAAACAATAAAGTGGGCTTTCATTAAAAATTACGTTCAGACACATTTGGGAAATGGTGAAAATGGCCAAGTTGGCTTCAGAATCAGCATTGAAAACTGGTCAAACGACCTTGTGGAGACATAAAAACTTGTAGGAATGTAAACATCAGACCCAAGAATATAATGTAGAAGACAGATCAAAGAAATAAATCATGAGGAAAAAGTTATTCACTATCAAAGTTGCTTACTCAAACTTTTTGCAACTGATAGTTGTTTTGAACCAATTGAAACTAATGAAATCACCTCATTGCAAAAATATCAAATCAGCTCCTGGCAAGTTGCCACTAGACATAGTAGATCACTTTGGTACACCGAGCACATGTGCAAGAGGGCTTGGCCTGAATCATCACCCATCAAAAGTTATTGACACTTGAAGTTGGCTTCTCAGAAAGGTTTCAGTGCAAAACTGAAGAAATTCCATTTGGTTTTTATTTGCTAAAAATAGCAAATCAAATCATGAGGCCCTGAAAACTAGCATGTGAGCTCATTGTGGTATGGAGAATGCAGAACAATATTCACTCTGACATGACGATCAACCAGTTGCAAAATCCAAGCTCAAACGGGAGGCAACTTTGCAAAACAGAATGTTTGCAAACTGTAGAACAGTGACAAAACCCCCCAACTTCACCTCTTGAAACCCAGAAAAAACTTATCATAGGAAGCTGAAAACTGACACACACACTCACATATGTCACATGAGTGAGTCCACAAGTGTTTTTTTCTTGAAAATCAACATGCATCAAATTATGACCCTCCAAAGTAGGTCATTCAGGCATATTCATCAAGTGCATTTTTTAAAGTGTAGAGGCAAAATTTTGAAATAGGCATCTCAAGTTTGCAAAATTTGAGAATTTCAACAGTGGCTCCGACTAGGGATGTATGCCCCTTGTGGAAGTAGACCAAACGCTGAGTCATCAGGTAGTCCTCAAACTGCTCCTTTATTCATTCTTCTTTTTTCAACCTCATCTGGTGACACCGGGCCACCAAATGAAAAAGAGGAGTTAGCATTTACCTCTATCTAATACTTTGTTATGTGTTGTCTGCCCTAGGCCAAATTTGAAAACATTGTTATAGACTACCCCCAAACTAGCTCTGTCATTGACAAGTCCCACTACATCATTTTGCTTTCCAATGTCATCTACAATTCTGTCAAACTGCAGCATGCAATCAAACCCTGATTGAAAATCATAATCATTGTGACATTTTACCTTGGCCATCTTATCATCATGTTCCATTAAATGCTCACTTTCTTGAATCGAGAAATAGAAGCATTCATAATCCATTTGATGTTTGACATCATAAAATTTGGCATCAAAATCAGTTTGTAGATCAAACTGAAAGCTTTCATAAACAACTCAGTTTGCACTATGTAAATCATCTTCAAATATGTCAAAGACAAAAAATGCATATTCAGGAGCATCCTTGTACTGATCACTGCAACATAGGCACATCTCTTGACACTTCGATTCAGGTATATCAGAACATACCTTGGCATCATGGAAACATGGATCATATGCAACATTAACACCCAAGGAATGAGTAAATGCACTCAATTCAGGTTCGAGAATACACTCCAATGCGTTCTTGTCATCGTCATTCAACTCAATGCGAAAAACCTCAAGAGTAGGCTCAAGCAAGTCATAATCAATAGGGACAGTAGAAAGACATCTATGTGCATTGGTATCTTCATGTGCAATATCAATTGATATGTGTGTTGACCCAAAAGTGAAAGACTCATTGCCAACTAAAAACTCCTCATTAGCGATAGAACTAGGATCTTTGTTTTCTTTCACATCGATGCTTTTAACATGTGGTGACAACATGTCCATGTTCACATTATGAAAATAAGGAACATCGAACAAGAAGAAGTTGTACTCAAATTCATACTCACTAACATGATATTCATCATTTGTTTCATTCCTTGGCTGCTCCACATATGGATCAAGAATCTTTGTAGTATCAACACAATCTACAACTCTATTGCCATATGAATCAACAAGTTGTTCAATATCATCAATGAATAATGATGTTGATTTAAGATCCATATATATGTCATAGTGTGCCACTTGATTATTCCAAAAGGAATCCATTATCTCATCATCATGCTCTTCATGTACCACAAACCCTTCCATCTTTGCTTCATACAAACAACCATGAAAAGTAGGGGCATAAGCAGTCTTATTAGTATCTCCATCATATTCAACATTATACCTTGAGTCAACATACTGACCACACACATGTTTGTCTTCAAACTCTGCATCACTCCCACAATGAACTTGCTCAACCGATAGTGAATCTGAATCACATTCTATGAATTCACCATGAGAATTTATTTCATTGTATTCTTCAAGTGAGGAATATACTTCCATATCATCCTCGGTAAAGCAATCAAAATCTTCAAAGGAGCAGTTAGAGATATCAGCCTCATCATGATTTTCATCACGAGACAAATTATCACTATTTGAACCATGTTCAAAATCTTCAAAATGAATGCCTGAGGCTACATTTTCAAAATCATAATAACTTCTTTGTAATGGTCTATCAACAACACATACGTTTTAATCACAAGTTACATCATGACATGGGATAGCATTTTGTTTCTCATTTACTTTTCCATCACCTAAGATATCACAAGAGAAACATTCTTGCATAACTACTCTGTCATCATCCCATGTGTCAGCATCTTCCTTACTCCTGCAAACTTTTGCACATGTTCTAATTGTAAGATGATTATACTGTTCATCTTCATCCATACAACATGGAACTTCATTTTCTACCATATCCTTTTCACTTGTTTGCATTGTTGTCTGATTTTGTTCAAGAAGACAACTATTGTTTACATTTTGAGAATCTTCATTTTGTGCATAACCACAATTGGTTGATTCCACCATCCTTATCCAATCAAGTACTTCATCAAAGCTATGGGGTTTCAACTCCTCTGACAAAGTACTCAGTCTAGAATCACAGATCTGACAAAAAAAGTCAATGCACACTGAGTCTTCAAGTCTGAAGTTTGTGGGAATTTCAACAAAGCATTCAAAAACCTTGAAAATAAATCATGTAATGAATCTCCTTTGAGACTTTTCATTTGAGACAATCCTTGAACAATAGATGATTGATCAACATTGCTCAAATCTTGATGAAATTTATCATGAAACTCATTATGATCTAAATGTTGTGATAATGGAGAAATTAGAGCAGCAGAATTAGCATCTTGACAAGCATTTCTATTATATGCTCCATGTGTTCTATATGCATGGGATGTATTTGGATGACCAAAACTCACAACCCTATGTCCTTTCATCATTGAGTATCTTAAATTGTTCTCAATATCCATAGCAATTTGATACACTTGGTGCAGGGTTGTAGGCTCTTTGTCTCTCAATAAGAAACCCATCTTCTTGTCAAATGCTCCCAAGTACAAGACCAAACATTCAACATCATTTGGTCTTATATCTTTAGGAATCTCTCTTATGATCTTTGAAAACCTAAGGTTAAAAGATGAGACTAATTCATCATTTCCTTTCCCCATGTTCATGAAAATTTTCCTTATCAGAATAGGGTCAATCCTTTCTCAGAGTTCCTCCATGAACACTACCTTGAACTCTTCCCATGAATGAATGGAGGATGTTGGAAGATAGGAGAACCATTCCTTTGCATCTCCTCTTAAGGACTAGACAAATAATCTCATGATCACATCCTCATAATCAACCTCATAATCTTCCATCACATTACTGAATTCTTGGAGATGTCTATCTGCTAATTTAGACTTGTCACCAGTGAATCTTGGTAATTCATCTCTGACTTTAGTTGGAACATCATTTGGGTAACCAATAAATCCATTGAAATTGATGGCTCTATACCTTCCAATACTAAAACTTCTTTGACCATTTGGTTGGGACTAATCACAAACCATGATTCCATCCAAAACCATACTAGGATGCATATATTGAAACATTTTAACATGCCTCTTTCACAATTCACATATCAACTCTAAATTTAATCATTCATTTTCCCTATGTCTAGCTTTTATCATGATCTTAGAATGTTACAATACATACCGCAAATGCATCTATGCCTAAGATCTATTTGATAAGAAAACTTAAAAGCTAGCATACTTTTCCAGCATAATACATAAGCTACAAATTACAATTCAGAAGTATGCAAACTAAATATATTGTTCCTTTCCCTCTCTTAGAGCTAATCACTCAATAGGGAAGTAAGGTTTATTCTAAGATGTTCAAATATGGTTTTCATATACAATTTTCTTGAAAACCAAGAATGAAGAATACCTAGAAATGTTGCAACTACTATGAATTACCTTCTAATTATAGATCTAGAACTATATTCTTTAAATCTTCAATAGGTTCTTCTGACACAGTTGCCGCCTCTCTTCAAAGAGGAATGAACTTCGAACAACAAGAAGTTCTTTCACATGTAATTTTCTTTCTGAGTTCCTTTCACCAGTAGAACACCATAGATCACAAAATAATCAGATTTACTGCAACAATTATCTCTCCAAGCTTGAAATCCTTCATTATTTGAACTAGATTCAAAATGGAAAACAATAATATGACTCTATGCAAATGATATGACTCTATTTCTAGATTCTTCAATGACAATTTTCTCAAATTCTCCCCAATAGAGTTGCCATTTTGTTGGTTACTTTTTATGTTGTTAACCAGGTTGGTCTTCTAAACTGCCTATGGAATTGCCAATTCCAATCAAGGGCAACTTGAAGGACCTAGACCAACTGACGAGGACTTTAAAAGGCCTCCTACACTTCGGGCTCTACAAGACCCGGGAGGGTGATCCTTTTAGCAATATCAACAAATTGAAACACATACATAATAGAATATTGCTTAACAAATAATCTCATTTAATAGCTCAACATAATAGGATAATAATGAATAGAATTGGTTGTTCATCAGTAATATCAACTACTTGGAGCATGAGATAACCACAACACTATAACACACAGGGATTTAAAATGGTTTTGAATTTTGAAGATTGGGGACCCAGCTGAAAACAGTAGAAGTATAATACTTGACCAATGCCAAAAAATGGGCTTAGAGTCATATAACCAGCATTCATCCTATAGTGTTGAAAATGTTATAAAGATCCTTACAAATGTTATCATATTATGACAACCAGATCACTAAAGTTTTATTTGATAACTCTTCTTATAAATCCACCTGAAACATAGTATTCCTGTCACATATGCTGAAGAAATTACACTATCCTATGAACAAAAGGCAATAATAAATGCAACTTGTGCTTCATTAAAGAAATTACATTATTCTTAGAATAGAAGGCAACAACATATATCACTCAAATGCAGTGAATATAAATTTTAAATGGGCCCCAAAGTGAAATTATATGCTAAGGAATAAAATAATGTGCAGCAAAACAAAAATAGCAAAACAAAATTTTCACAGGAAAGCAGGCTAAGTTGTTTTCCAGTAGTTGAGTGAATTTGAAGATTCTTCACATGAGCCAATTTTCTGTTGCAAGAAAATTAACAACAAAGTTATATATGATGAGGCAATTTTAGTTACAGTGAGATGAGAGAGGTTTTGACCATCTTGTTGATCGACGGTGGATTGAGTTTTCGAATGGCATCTACGAATCAGATTGATCTTAGGGCTACTTATGTTTCTCTTTTATTCTTTTCTTCTCTCAAAAAGGCAAGAAGAAGGTTGGGTTTCCAATTTTTGAAAGCTCTGCAAGTCAGGCAGAAGCTCTAGGTAGAACTGTATAGCTGGGAGAATTGTAATTGAGTCATTAAATTTGAAAGTATCTGTTATAAATTATGCTCTCATGTTTGTATTTAGCTGATAATTGTCTCCATTTCTGAGATGTATTACTCTTTTTGATTCAATAATAAGATTATCTGAGTCTTTTCATGCACATTTGCTGCATTAGAGTGATATATGTTGTTTCCTTCTATTCTGAGAATAATTTAATTGCTTTAATGAAGTACAAGTTGCATTTATTGTTTCCTTTTGTTCATAGGATAGTGTAATTGCTTCAGCATATGTGATAGGAATACTATGTTTCAGGTGGATTTATAAGAAGAGTTATCAGTTAAAACTTCAGTGATCTGGTTGTCATAATATGATAACATTTGTAAGGATCTTCATAACATTTTCAACACTATAGGATGAGTGTTGGTTATATGACTCCATAGCCCATTTTCTGGCACTGGTCAAGTATTATACTTATGTTGTTTTCAGTTGGGTCCCCAATCTTCAAAATTCAAAACCATTTTAAATCCCTGTTTGTTAGAGTGTTGTGGTTATCTCTTGCTCCTAGTAGTTGATATTACTGATGAACAGCCAATTCTATTTAGTATTATCCTATTATGTTGAGCTATTAAATGAGATTATCTATTAAGCAATATTTTGTTATGTATGTGTTTCAATTTGTTGATATTGCTACAGGGATCACCCTCCTGGGTCTTGCAGAGCCGAAAGTGTAGGAGGCATTTTAAAGTCCTCGTCAGTTGGTCCAAGTCCTTCGAGCTACCCTTGATTGGAATTGGAAATTCCATACATAGATTAGAAGACTAACCTAGTTAACAGCATAAAAAGTAACCAACACATATGTCTTATTATCTTTGTACAAGACTATGGTCTAGCCTTGCATAAGTAAATCCAAGTCACTTTCCTTTCTTTCCAAGATAATATTGTGTCCAAAGTAAACTACACCCTTTTACAAAAACATATGCATCAACAATGAATACCAACTAAATCTCACTCTTAACTCTCCCTTCTTCAACCTTGTTAGTCCTTCATGCATACTTTCTAAAAGAAACCCCACATAATCATATGTTGCACAATACTGGGGGTGTTGGATATGGGTAGTCATGTACATCCATGCCATTGGCATTCCAGACATAGGATCATAACCAATTATTTGACAAATGGAATAGAAAGCTTTTGAAGTAGGGAGAAAAATAGTTAACTAGGAAAGTTTCTTTATCATGTGGTCCTATTACAATCTTCCAACCTCCAATTTCTACTAAGAATCTCTATAGGACATGGATTTTGAATGAAATCTTGGTTTTATCATACTTTTTCTTAAGAGTGTCTTCATTTATGTTATGCATTTCATCACTCCATCTAGTGAGCTTGAAAAAAAAACCCAATTCCTCCTTAGTGATTCTAACCACTTCTTTCCCATCATATGTTCTTATAGCCCTTGTGACTAGGTCATAATTAGCAATTATTGCCTTAAGAAATTCCACATCCATATAAACATTTGGCATAATGAACTTTCCCAGGTCACAATTCCAAGGGTTTCCTACTGGGATACCCATATTTCTATTGTTGAAAAAGCTATAGAATAGTTCCCATCTAGTATAAGGTAATTTGGAATCTCTGATAGAACATCTCTTGTAAAATAGACCATCTACTACTTGCAGACCTTTGGGAATCGATTGGCCTTTAGGTTTATCACTAGTTGAGGGTGGTAATTGATCCATGAGTTCTTTATTTAAAGGTCTTTTGGGAGCAGAAGCTTCCCCTTTAGATGAAGACACTTTTATCATAGGAGCCATAACACAAGAGGTACTATAATGCAGGGTTTCTGGATTATCTAAACAAGGCCTACAGCTTTTGTGAGGGTTTGATACGAATTATGCAAATGCAAAATTAAAAAATTCTTCTTTATGACCATCAAACCTTAAAATGCTAAACCAAGAAAACCCTAATAGACTCAAGCTTTTAAAAACCACAACTTATCAATAATGTTGGAGAGATCGAAACAATTCACTTACTGGTTCTCTTCATAGGTTGACAACCTTGGTTCCAACATCAGAAAATGTTGAGAGACCACAACATGAGCTCCTTGTGTGTGTCGAGTATATTTTTCAATGCTGAATTATGCCTTTAAGAAAAAAACTCAATAATTATGAAGCTCCTTACTTTGGTAGATCAATTTCCTTTTAGTTATTAAGGCTCACTCGCATGAACCAAAACAACTCACTTGCCCTCAGCTAAGCTTTGAATTCCAATCGTTGATCATTTTGGAGTGTTAATTGATTGACAATCTAGATTTGACCAGCTTATTATGAAATATCTAACTATACACAACTACAATACTTATCAAATGACAAGAGGCCACATGGAACCACTTGTTAGCAGTGCACAGGCTCCACCATCTCTTTGTCGCTATAGCCCGTATTCAAGTGACCTTTTCCCCTCGCCCACGTGAGTCATAACTTGTGAGCAACTTTCATCAATGGGGAGAGGCTAAGATAGATCTCTTGGCTTCTTCATGCATACCTCTTAGTTACCCACAACTTTATCCTTCATACAACATTGATGGCTCAAATTAAAAGATCTTTAAGCACGTGCAATATATTTGCGTTAGTAATGCACACTTTATCTTCCATGCCTAGTGTGGAGTTATTTAATTAAAAAATTGCTCATACACCAATGCTTCCATGTTCTTTGGGTTGCTCCATGTGGCAGATGCCTGATCCCCCATTGAGAACCTAGTAGGAAATATGGGACCCACACGCGATAGCGGGGAGTAGTCAAGATTAATCCACATCACTTGCTATCGACCATTGATTCCTTTGAAAACTTAGCATTGTTGACCATTAAAACCATCGAGGCCATCATAAAAGGAGACACTTGGCAAGAATTTGCTAGCCCCATGTGATTATTTTAATAAGCACGAAGAAAAATTTGGTGCGTGAGGAATAGTCCAAATGCGGCCACCTCAATTATCTCCCACCGTTGATTTTCTTCAACAATCATCTACATGCCTTTTAAAAGATGTCGAGCTCACCAATCATATAAGATAGATGGACTTCGTTTGTGAGCCCATATGAATAAAATAATGTGAAACAAAATGGAACAAATACAAGGGGAATGGTGGCGATCATCTGCATCAATCGAATGACAGTCAAAGGTCCTTATATCTACACATGTCAAAAATTGTTAATCTTTAAAAGAGACCCAACTAGGTTGATGAGACCATACCCACAACATAAAAGAATTAAGGATTTTTAGTGGGAAATATTTAGCCTAACTTAGGAAAAATTAAAATAGCTACCCAACATAAATCAATCAGAAAATAAAGCTAGATGACTAGTTACTCAAAGGGTATCCATGGCATAGGTCATAACTTAAAGGACTGAGAACCAACACAAGGAGGAGAAATAAGACCTTGGAAAGGATTAAAAAAAAAGGATTATTCAAATAAGACCTAAGTAAACTAAAACCCTTATATAGTGACAGGAGACAAAACCCATAGTCTTTAGAACTAAGCAAGAGTTTGGAAATGGAACATAATTTTTTTTTTGAGTTCCATCAACAAGTTGGAAGGAGATACTAATTCTTGTTTGGTTGTTGATTTTACAAATCCTTTTTCAACTCTAAAGCAAAAAATAAACAAAAAACCACAATTACAACTTGCATATCACACTTCATAGTTTAAAATGAACTTGCATTCACACTCATGGGATTAAATTGAACACAACTTGCATTTACACTCATCAAGGATAAAATGAACAAGTGTTTGAGGTGTCTTGTGGTGTAGTGATAACTCCTTAGTGTGTATGCACTTCTCTTGTGCCTTGCTGTGATCTGGAGAATCAAAAACACTTAGGGGTTGTTGCTTTGCGAGCCACATATTTTGATTTGGGCATTAAAATGAAAAATCTTATGAGTATGGAATGAAAGTTTTGTGTATGCACTCTCCTCGTGCCTTTGTACAATCTTGGATGATAAAAAAATAAAAAAATCATTTCACTTTTGTTTAATCCCAATTTAATAATAAGAGTATCCTCTCCCCTTGCACACTTGTAGGATCCTGGGTGTAAGAGAGATTGTTATTAATTCTAGGAGGGAATTCCTTGTGAGAAAAAGTACTCACCCAAGGGAATGACCCAATCAGAAATGAGCTAAAGCCAAGCTATTGCTGACTGGTATATAAATGTGAATGCTACTGGAAAACTTAGCATTACAGGTGTAGATTTGTCACATAGACAAGTGATTCCCTCAATACTTGTGTGGTGTGTAAAAACCTATAGTGTAACCTTTGCAAGTTGGTAAACCTCCTTATCAAAGCTAATCTTGCCTCATGTGTGGCCACATGAAAAGGTGCCCTGACTAAAAACCATTTATGTAGTTGCCAAAGTTACTTTCTATTTGTTGGTGCAGGAACGGTCATTCCCAAGCTACCACACATACTCATGGTTCTTAGTAGATATGAAGAGTTTATCATTGGAGAGTCATGAGAACTCAAAGCTTAGTTGACTTAGAGAAGTGAGTGTCATGGAGGGGAGCTAGTGTGGCCAATCTTCTAACTCGTATGCTAAGAATAAGCATGGTTGGAGAAATCCAAGTAGGAATCCAATGAATTTAGTCCTTTCCATCCATAGGATTTGTGCTTGTCTTCAATGTTCTTGTTTCGTACAATTCAATACAAAATCATGTGTTTTCCAAATTTTTGTTGATTCAATGAACACATAAAACAGCTTTTACAAATCTAGAAAATCACAGTCAAACTAAAACAAGTTCACAAATCTATTTAAATTTGCAATAAAACCATACCTTATTCAAATTGCAATGCAACTAAGACTCTATAACACACATATGACTGTACTGAAATGCATTTTATACACAAAAATTCATCTAACTTAGTGAACTGCATTCAGTGTCTAAAATAGTGCATCTGATAATACTGTAGTGTATCCACTATCTAAAACAACGCATTTGTACCCTGCAACACAACTGCTATCTAAAACAACTCATCTTCTTGTCACTTAGCAAAATGACTATTACTATCCTGGTCTAAAATCAAACATCTTTTCCAAGTGGCCTCTGTACAAAAAACTAGAATTTTTTTTCTCAAATTGTCCATCTTTAAACCTTTTAGTTGACACTTAGTTTTTACCATAAGTTTACCATTGCAAAATTCTAGTTGCATCTTAGGATCCACAGTCCTTTTCAGCATAGAAAAACTCTTAGGTCTTCACTTTGTAGACTTTAGAATAGGTAAACTTTCCATAATTTATGAAACCATTGCTTCCAAAATTAGATTGTCATTGGACCAAGTCAAAAATTACTCCTTTAGTCTTTGTCATTTATGTGAGATATTTCCACCTCATAAATCTAGTTTGAGAATCTCACTTTGCCACTTTGTCATTTTACTTGGTCTTACAAACAGTCCTTTGAAAATCAAAATTAAGACATTGGCCAAACTTTTGGATGGTTAGTCAGCCTCTACTAAAAATCTTCCAAAATTGATTACACCTTAGATTTGTTTTATACCTTGCATTTCCATTGTCATAACATAATTCTTCCATCATTTGTCATTCCTTTTCGTCCTCACTAGCACTTTGCATTGGACCTTCTCTTTGGACAACATTGTCACCTTGCATCATACATTATTGCACTCCTTATTCTAAAAAGACCAAAAACATAGTTGCATTAGCATTATCTCCTAACCAAAAATCCAAAAATATAGATTTAGTGTCATATCATTCTCATACATAGACCTGGTTATCATTCCCATTGTCCCTCTATTTGAGCAAATCTTATATGGTTGAGAATAGACTATGAAGAAAGAGAAGAGAAATGGATCCCTTTGGAAAAGAAAATAATCCTTACAACTATCCTAGCGGCATGAACTTAAACACCAACATGGGGATAAATTTCATCAATTCTTTTAGTGAGATGAACCTTGTATCTTCATTATGTAACAATCCTTTTGAACAATTCATACATAGAGATGAAAATGGAAAAGTGTTCAAGGAAGATGTAGAGGTTTTTTCCCAAAACCTTGAGGTGGCTTCCTTTGTAGAAGAATTACTCTTACAAGATTCAGAATGATATTTAGCCATGCTTCTACACCAAGGAGCTAAATTTCCATGAGGATTTGATATTAATACCTTGAGAGCAGCATCACCTGACCATGTCACACAAACTAGTCAATCTCATTCAACACCACCACATAATGCTAACAACACCCCCATTGGTGCAACAACTCAAAATACCAAAAACACAATCAACATTACCTCCATTGGTGCAAAAATTCAAAACACAACCAATACATTCAACATAACATCCATTATGGGGACATCAACCATAGCGCAAACCATATCACAATAAATGCCACGAATATCAAAAATTACATCACAAACTATTGGGGCTACATTTGGGTCCTCATCCAATGCTATGTGGACAACCTCATCAAACCTTTTATTTGGGTCCTCATCCAATGCAATGGGGAAAACCCCATCAAACCATTTTGGGAGAGCCAAACTTGATGAATTACTATTCAAGGACCTCAACCCAATGTCTATACCTCATCACAAGGCACTCATGTCAATGCCAACACTAGTGGTCCCAAAAGGAAAAACAAAAATATCCCACATGGACATATTTATCAATTTGGGAAAGGAAACCAAGTGACACAACACATGAATCCATTTGGTCATCAAAATTTTCAAGGGCAACAAATTTCTCAAATATAATTTAACACTGTTGGAACACATATTCCCACATACACATCCCATATTCATACACAACCACAAATTCCCACTCAAAATGTTCAATACCAGAAAATCCCAACTCAAAATGTGCAATAAGTTCCACATCAATACATTCCAAATTAAAACATACCATCACAACAAATGGGAACCCATGGGATGCAAATTACCAGCATGTGTGACACCACCAACAATCTTATAGTAGACGTACTAATGGCCCAACTTGTAGCCTTAAAAAAACAATTGGAGGACATGCAATTATCAAAAAAGAAGACTCACACATCCTTTAATTTATGTCCTTATCCATCTGACAGAAGCTTTCACATGCCACCATTACCTCCAAGATATGTGGTACCAAATTTCTCCAAATACAAAGGAAAGACCAATCCCATTGAGCATATAACATAATTCATGACCAATTGTGTAGACATCACATATGAACACACTTATTTGATGAGAATCTTTCCTAGAAGTCTCACAGGTCCTACACATAATTGGTTCATACTCTTGCCCAAAGGGATAAAATTGTCGGATGAACTTGCCACTAAATTTGTGGAAAATTATGCCTACAACATTGACACTAATATTACTATTTCCACATTATGTAAAGCCACCAAATTCCATTCTTCCAAAGATGGAAAGGTCTAGCAACTTGATGTCCCATTGAGATACCTGAAAAGGAGAAAGTAAACATGTTTGTTCAAAATCTTGTTGGACCATTGAAATACAACTTGCAATTCCATTGTTGCATTACCTTCATAGACCTTGTAGAAAAGGGAGTTCAACTTGAAAAGGATCTCATTGCAAAAGGTGAACTTAAATATGCTAGCAAGAACATAAACATGAACCCAACTAATGATAAGAACAAATATTGGGTCAAGAACAAACATATTACCAATGATAGAATTGTCGATGCTAAAGAAATAAATTCAATGGGTCTTACAATTAAACTTAGGGGATCTCAACCAAAAAATTCTCCTTTGACCACCCCAACACCTACAACAGATGTCATTCAAAACAATCAAGACCAAGGACAACAATGAAAAACTTGAAAATTTCCCAAAAAACACACATACACCCCTTTCGGAGAACTAGTTGAAGTTGTCCTCAAGAAAATCATCTAGTCCAATGTCATAACATTGCAAGACCCTAAATCGTATGACCCAGGGAAGTTAAAACCATCATGGTGGGATGATAATTCCTTCCATGATTATCATCAAATAATAGGACATAAAACCTCATCCTCCAAACAGTTGAGAAATATTATACAAGACCTTATTAAAAGTCATGTCATTGAAATAGACAGTCAACAATTTCCTTCTAACTTGGATCATATCATTTACAAAAATACACTACAAGATCATGGTTAAGGTAATCCCTCTTCATCAGGTCAAAAGACTAACAATAGAGCCAATTACACTTGTACTACTTTGACTACTCAAGTGGACCTATAATTAATCACCTTCAAGCTGCTGATGAACATGTTAATACCATCACCATTAAAAAGACTCCAGAGTGTAATGTCACCACTCATCAAGGAAAGATCAAAATACCTGGTCCTTCTACTAAACCACTGCAACCCAAAGGACAATTCAACCTTGCTGACCAATTGGGTAAAAATCTAGCACAAATTTCCATACTCAAACTATTACGCATCTCGCCCACACATAAAGCTATCCTTGATAAGGCCTTAAAGGATTCTTCCATTCCTACTGACATTGATGTCAACCACTTTGAATCTATGGTTGGATATTTGACTACTTCCCATCATGTCACCTTTTTAGATCAAGATTACTCCTCACCTAAACTGTCTCATAATGGTGCATTACATATTGAAGTCTTTATCCACAAACACAAGGTTAGATGAGTCCTAGTAGATGGTGGAGTAGGATTGAATATATGCTCCTTAAAATTGGTCAAGCCATTAGGTTTATCTAATGCATGTGTAGATGCCACCAAAAGAATAGTCATAAAAGCATGCGATAATGAGGAATGCTCTTCTAAGGGCATTATCACAATCCCTATTTGTGTGGGGCTAGTAATCATAGATACCACATGTCAAGTCCTAGATCTTGAGTTACCTTCCAACATCCTACTTGGTCGACCTTGTATTCATGCATTGAAGGCTGTACCATCCACCTATCACCAATTTTTGAAGTTCCCTTTCGATGGCCCCAAGATTACCATACTTGGTGATCATGATCCCTTTTAGTATTGCACCAACTTGAGAGGAATTTTTGGACACCAAGTGCCTATTAATCGCGAAGCTTCAACGTCCACCTCTTCTAAATACATTGATCCATTTACACTTACCAAGTCATCCATGTCCACTCCTTCAACCTCTACCGTACCATCTACTTCCATCATCCCAAGTGTCGACCCAAACATCAAGATCCAGGACAAAGGTTGTGGTGAATACAAATTGAACACTGCCTATTGTATCACCAAGATACCCAAGTCTCCAAAATCTTATGATAGGCCCTGTTTTAGATTAGAGCCCAAAGAGGTCTTTAAAATTCCTCCTATAATGACTTTCATAAAATGGGGAGAACTAAATAACGAGGATATTGAAGATATATCGGCCTAGATTTACAAAGACATGGAAGACCCACCTTCATTACTAGTACAACAATATGGAAAAGGCTATGAGTTGATGAAGGTGAAAGGCTATGATGGAACTAGTGGCCTTGGTACAAAAAATAATGGAAGAAGAGAACCCATAATGCCATCTAGAAGACCAAAGAATCTAGGGTTACGGTTTGAGCCAATCAAGATTGATGTTCCACATACCCATGTACTTTCAAGTTAGGGCGTAAATTCTTCTAAAAGTGTCAAGACAATCAAGGAATCCCACACCGATACTGACTCGCACAAGTGGGAATATGGTTCTAAAAGATCCACTAATACATTTGACTACAAAATATGATGAAACCGTCTGACGAAATATGTAAAATTCGATGTTCATCAGGTGCTTGTAAAATTTGATGTGTAATTTCCAATTTTTTGAAAGTTTATCCCAGACATTCGTCAAAATTTTGATGAACCTTGGGTTCATCGAAATGTCAGCTATTATTTTCATCGAATTTTCAACAAACATGAATTTTTTTTTTAAAATCAAATTGTGGCCAACATAAAGAAAAGTGAGTTCATGCTTGATTTATTGCGACAGTGTTTTTCTCTACTTGAGACAGTTTGTGGAGAACTAAGGAAGATTTTCTTGGGAAAAATCAGAAAAAATTCAAGAAGATATCTCCAGGTTGAGGGTAGTCATTGTCTTTTTGCATAATTCAGTTGTGAAGTTAGATTTGTAGTTCCAAGATTGAAAATCATATTTTAAAGCAACATCTGATCAGATTTCATTTTTAGAGGTTAAGGGTTTTGAGAATTTCATGTCCAGATTTTGTTGTGTGGAATCACCATAAGATCACAGCAGAGGAACAGATTCTTGTGACTATAATTATGTGATCCATAACTGTATTGGTCATGTGGCACAATTGTGCTATAAAAAATACAGGATGCATTCATGTGTGACCCAAGTTTAATGTGGCTATGTTGTAATAGAAATGGAGGCACTCATATAATGTAGTTAATTCAGGTTGTATAATGTAGGTGTCAATCATCATTGGGTACATTCAGGTTGTCCCAAGTTTAACAAGATAGGATGTAATTATAGCATGATCAAAGAGTGATTACCTCTTGCTGCAATAAAGAGCCTATAACTCTGGTTGATATGCAGAGTGGTTGTGTTATATCAATTATGTAGTGCATTCAAGCACAACCCATGTTTAATGGGCTATTCTTGAGAGTGATCAATATTTTCTAAACGTTATGAATGTTACTTGACATATATTTGCATAATTTGAAATTCTTTCAGAGGCTTTTGAAGTATCAATGTATCCTATATAGGGTTTAGAATGATTTATTTTAATTAAAAAAATAAACAAATGATGTATTTCCCTATAATTAGATAATGTGGAGATCTAAATCTGCCCCAGCACACTATCCTCTTTGGCACTGTATTCATTACTCTAGCTATTAGGTTTTTGCATGTGACATCTTTAATATCTTCATGACCATGGCTTTTAAATAGATCTCAGTCTTTGCTTTAATCCTTTTCATGGTAATCCTTGAGTTCCATAATCCACCTTCAATCTCTTCTAAGAACGTTGTCTTAAGCTAGATTGCATAGTATGCATATAAAGCGAGTTATTAATACCTGCCATTGTTCCAAACCACCACTCACTACCTTGCTTAAAATTTTGCCTCCATAAGCACAATAGCATGTTTTAAAATCATGGTTGCCAGTGATTGACCATTAAGGTCACCACTTTCATCATGAAGATATAATGAGATTTTTGTCTTCAAACTCAAGGCATTATGGAAGATAACATTGTGAATTGTTTGTTGTGTATGATTCGATTTTCTTGCACATTTACTGCTTTCTAACTTCCTTTAAGACTGGGTATTGCACCCTCGGCTGCAATCTCAAACAACTCACTCACTATCACTTGAAGATTCCTTTCATGAGCATCCTTCTATAAAATCAAACAATGCCCTATAGACTGCCTACTTACTACAAGGGACTCATTGTTTCATGGTATTGTAGTTATTAAGATCCTTAAACCTTATTGACACTACTTCACAGTCCATAAGGTATTATTCACTATTTTCCCATCTTTGGTGAGTCTCAAAACACTACTCAAATATGCAATCCACTACCTCCATTATACAATATTAATGGCTAAGAAGAAACATTAAACCTATGATTACCACTGTTACTTCATTTGGATAGTCATTCCTTGATTGCATTTTCCTTGTCTAACACTACCAAAAGCATTTGAAAAACCCTTAAGGTCAGCAAGGGGTAAGGAAACTCACTGTTAAAATCTCCACTTTACTATGCAAGGTTTGGTTTTATTATCTTGTCACTACTTAGCCTGTTTTGACTGTCACATCTCAAGTGATTGTCATTCTTCTTACCGATTGCATTTACAAATGTCAAGCTAATTGTTGCTTGTTATTGGCTACAATCTTTAGATTACAAGATGTTATTACCTACAATGTCTCAATCTTTCTGGTATTGCAACCTCACTAATCCATTATAGTTATTGTTTATGTTTCTACGGAGGCCTAGGGTTTGTACCCTAATCATGCTCTTACCAATGCTTCTGTTGTTTTTTATTAGGGCTCTCTCAATGTTGAGGGCCCTAGGGATAAGCTCGTCATAAGAAGTGATACATTGCATCTTTAACTAAAAGGATAAATCTGTATTGACATTAGCAATGATGATTCTGACTTGTTGCTCCTTAGGAATGGGTCACTTTCTCTTACTAGCTCGCTACCTCCATTGTTGTAGGAATTTTGTGATCAAGTTCAATATTCTGATTTTAGGAGTCTTAATGGTTGGAAATCATATTAAAATTAGAATTTAATAAGTTTGGAATTAGCATTGTAAAGTGTTTTTGGGGTCATTAACTTGACTATCTTCTCTTTTGGAGGGGTGGTTGCATGCCAAATTTTTTTGGTGTAAAATATTAGAATTATTAGATTATGTTACCTGTCTATGAATAAAATTTATTAGAGTGTGAGTTTGATATTTTTTGAAGATCTAAATAGTCAAGCTTGGTAAAGAAAAATCATGTCAGATAATATTAGTCTAGAACAAAATGAAGAGACACTTGATAGATTGTGGGCTAGATTGAAAAGAAAGGGTGATGGGAAATATTATTGTCCTTGCAATAATTGCAAGGGCTTAAAGGCGATGACTTTTAATCACAGCGCTAAGAAACATTGTAGGCAACATGGTCCGTTGAAGGGGCATGATTACGTCCATTGGTAAGTTGTTCATTATCTGTGTTTATATTGATTGAATTTGTAAATGTTTATATTGTTTTAACATTTTATATATATATATATAATCACTTGATCATGATCATGGTTTATTTGTGTCTATCATTATTATAAAGGTGGGGCACCCTAGGGTAGATGATATAGATTATCATGGCTCGGAGAATGTGGGTTTGCAAGCGGATGAACATGGAGCTATGAATATTGAAGATGAAGTTAATGATCCTATGGAAGAAGATGATCATGCTCCAGAAAACACAGTTGAAGATGATGGTACGAATACATTGATCCATGCCACATTTAGTGGAAAAGATGATCATGATGATCAAGATGACTTTGATGATGTTCATGATTTACTTGTACTTGACAAGGCATACGAGCCCCTTTATGAAGGCTCTAAAACAACTCTTCTCTCTGTTGTATTGTTGCTGTTGAACTTTAAGGTTATGAATGATTTATCAAACATAGCAATCTCACGGATGTTAATGTATGTCATATATGTCATCTTTTTTCATCTATTTTAATTGTTATTAGTTCATCACTAGTAAATAAAGGATGAAATATGTACCATTAATATTCTTTATATGAACAAATTATTTTTTGTTGTAGATTGATTGGTAAATTTTTGTTACCACCATCAAATATTTTACCTCGCTCATACCGAGATTTATGTGCCATTATGAAGATATCAGAATGGAGTATCAAGCAATAGATGCATGTCGATATTATATATCATAAACAATAGGAATTTGCAACGAATGCCCGAATGTCATATCAGTAGATATCGAATAGATCAAGTAACAAAAAAGGTGTCTCACAAGGTTCTTTGTTATATTCCCATTATTCCATGTATGCAACAATTCTTTGGTGCGCAGCTTAGCGCAATTGATGGATTACCATGCATGGAATAGAAGTGGAGATGACATTCTTCGAATGCCTGCAGATGGTTCTGTATTTAGGGACATGGAGGAAAAATGGCCACTTTAAAGAAGAACTTCGTAATCTTAGGCTTTTATTGGGAGCGGACGGTGTCAATCCATTTGGAGAGTTGAGATCTATTTACTTAGTGTGGCTTGTTTTTGTTATCAACAATAACATTCCTCCATGGATGTCAATAAAGAGGAGTTTATAATGTTGTCAATGATTGTTCGGTATTTGTTTACATCAATTTTCTTTAAGTAGTAGCATCTCATTTGCTTTATTTGTTGCCTAATGACTTATCTTTTTTTCATTTAATAGTCATGTACATTAATTTATATATATTGGGTAGAATGGTTATAATAATTATGTAATGTTTATGTTCATTCAACTAGGTAAGTACCAAGTTAAAGATATGAATGTATATGTGAGCCTCTTATCGTGAGTTGCTAAAGTTATGGAATGGAATCACTATGTATGGCGTCTCGGACCAATAGGTTAAAGACAATTTCAATTCCATGCAATGCTTGTATGGACAAATCTGTTGCCCTAGGGCTAACATTTTGTGTTATAATGTTTATTTGGACTTTAACAATATTTAATTTGATGAGTAGATATCTTGAATGTTTTTAAATAATATATTCATTATATATAATTATAAAATTCACATATTTAATCCAATTATATATCATCTTGCGGTCTTCAAACAAAGGGAAAATTTGCATGTCCAATTTGTGGTCCAAAGATGAAATCTCATCGTTCAACAAGTTTAGGAAAGCAGGTGTTTGATGAGTATAGACACTTCCTCCATAGAAATCATAAGTATCGAACTACTGAAAAACATCTTTTCAATGGGAAAGAGGAGACTACATCAAAACCGCAAATAATGTCACCTCACATATGGAAGTTGGAATATAATAGAATTAATCATCAAGGTTATACATTGGATCAAATTATTTATCTATCATATATGATATGTTTTGAATTTATATTTTTATATTGTGTTGTGTTTACTCATGTTATAATTGACAATGATTATCATTGTTAATTTGTCTAACTTATATGCTTCATGAAGGTCGTCAAGGAATTAATGGCTGGATTCCATATGGACTGAAAAATTATCCCAGACAATTTAGTAGGTTGCCCTACTATGAGTAGCTACAAATTGTGCATTTGTTTGATACAATGCTTATCGGAAAGAATATAATAGAAATGTTATGGAAAATATTGGATGGAAGGAATGACAAAGAAAAAATTGTCAAAATTTGTAGTGACATTCAAGAAGCCAATCATGCAATGAAAAATGTCATTCAATTGAATAGTGTTGGAGACCAAATTAATAAAAGTGCCCTTCCTTGGTTATTAATAGAGTAGCAAAGCAATGCTATAAAAGAAGTCATACAAAAAATTCGATTTCCCACAGGATTTGCTACAAACATAAACAATATAATAAAAAAGAAAGGTGAATTTGGGTCAGGGATGAAAACGCATGATTGGCATACCTTCATTAAGGTAATTATTCTAGTATATTATATACACTTGTATAATGCATGTACTTTGTAGTGTATTGTGTTTACTACTTTTGGAAAAATAATGAAAAGGTCATTTTATAATTATTGTAGTACGTTCTACCTCTATCTCTCCCAGACAACTTTGACAACAATGTCAAGCAAGTTATATATGATCTTGGAAAATACATGAGGTAAGTAGCGAGATTTGTTCAATTCACTGTATACATCTTATAATTGCCATTTGTTTACTTTTATGTAATATATTGTATATTTTTGTTAAATATTGTTAATATATTTGTGCCTTAAATCCTTGTAGATGGTTGTCATCTAAAGAATTCATAAATAAGATATAAATTATTGGAGGATAAAAATTCCTCGTCTAATGTGTGAAATGCAAAATTGTCTACCTTCAACATTTTTCAATGTACAAGAACACTACTTCATACAACAAGTTGAGGAGATTGAATTGTGTGGACCTGTACACACAAGGTCAATGTGGATGGTTGAGAGGCACTTGAAATTTTTGAAGGTTTTGGTTAGACAAAGAGCACATCCTGAGGGTTCTATGGTGGAGGGATATATGGTATACCAGACCATGGTGTACATTAGTGAATATCTTCCTAAGTGCATTTAGATCCATTTAGATCGCATTTGGGATCCCAACTCCATTAACAAATTCGAAGGGGAGTACCTGTTGGGGAAAGGTAGATTGAGGAGAGTGAGAGGTAATTATAAGATGGTGATGGAGATTAATTGGAATGCATTTTACATATGGTTTTTATGTATATTGTACTTATTTAATTTTTAATCTTCAATATACATGAATTATAAATTAAGGTCGTGTACTGTGGTATTTAACTAATTATACATTGTTTGTGAATTTCAATTTATTTTGGTATAGTTGGTCGAGAGTGGGATGCACTACATTTGTACGTCGCCAACAATCTTGATTGGATGATGGTATGAATTGAACGATGTCAACAATCTAGTCGCACATTAACATGGGAAGGTGTGGTTTCATTAATTAAAGAAGCTCATCATAATGGAGATTCCAATGTTACACAAAGGGAAATTGATTTAGCATATGGTTTAAGAGATAAATAGGTATGTATAAATATATTAATCAACCATATTATTTAATTATTTTCAAGTATATTGATGTATATATATCTTGAGATTATTTTCTTTGCATACATTCGGCCAAGAATAAATATGTTTATCAACTGACGATATTGCAATAATTTTTACATGTTTGAAATATTGCAAGTGAAACAATACAAGGCTATGTGGTGCAATGGTTGTAAATATCGAATCAAAATGTTGGATGACTTGAAGAAAACTTGTGATTTTGGTATAACTACAGTCTTTTAGGTGACTAATGTTTCATCTAGAAGCAACATACATCCAGAAGTTTCAGAAAATCGATACTATGGGATTTTGGATGATATACTTGAGTGTGACTTTAAGTCCTTCAGATTAATTTTGTTCGTCGTCCTATGGTATAGGCTACGATTAAATGAAAGTGATCCTGAGAGAACTGTTATTGAACATGATAATGGATTTACCATGGTTAATACAAGGTTGATTGAGCAAGTTGGAAATGAGCCCTATGTTCTTCTAAGCCAATGTGAGTAGGTATTTTACTCGGAGGTTCCAGGTAACCAGGTTGGTCATTTGTTGTTAGACATGATCCAAGAGGAAGGCCGATAAAGTATAATGTGGTGGAAGAAGAAGATACCGAAGAACTAGAAGATGATGTAGATGGTGATCAAGATCAATGGTTAGTTGACGATGTCCCTGACGAAGATGTCGAAGAGGAGGAACTAGATGATGATGATATAGGAGTTAATGTTCATGAAGATGGCATCGTGTGGATGATGACATTATTGAAACTGATATCGATGATGATGATGATGATATGACCAATCCTTACAATGTCGAATCTGGATTGAATGATACAGACAAAGAGTTGGATGAAGAAGAAGATCAATGACATTGAAATGTATAAGTTAATTATATTATCTATTTGATATTAATTTATTGATAGAATTATATTTGACTTATGTGGTTGCATAATTAATTCATGATGTTTTTAATTTTTATGCCATTACATGATTAATTTAATAATGTACTTTTTAATGTTTGAAAGGTCAAAAAATTAAAACATTTCAATAGTGATGTTAACAACCTTGAATTAGTGTGTTTTATGTTTCATGTCATCATAAAAGATTAAAAAGTTAGTTGTAGAGGTGGTTGTTCAGTAGTTGACGTGTATGTTGGTTCTTTTTACAATGTAACCAGGTTTGTCTTCTAATATACCTATGGAATTGCCAATTCCAATCGAAGGCAGCTCAAAGGACCTAGACCAACTGACGAGGACTTTAAAAGCCTCGTACACTTAGGCTCTGCAAGACCAGGAGGTGATCCCTTAATGTGTTTACAACCTCTGCACCATTATTATAAACAACATTAACAATAGTAGATGATCTCCTTGTAGCTCAACGCGATAAGATAATATCAACTAGAATTGGTGTTCATGGACAATATCAACTATCTAACTTGAGATAACTAAACACAATCTATTGTATAAGATAGTCAATGATTTTCAATTTGTAGCAAGCTCTAGGCAAAGACAAACAAATATTGAACTACACTAATAATTACAACTTAGATCAGTGCCATATATCCATTGCAGGAGTCAAATTCATAAGCATCTAGAGGTTTATAGCAGATTTAATACATCACATATGGATCCCTGACAATATTGCATTACAATTTCATCAGTGTGCATTCTAACCTAGGACTACTTATCAAATCCTTATACATCACATATCTGCCTATAATCCCATTCAAGCATTTTGATTAATTCTTTGAATTAAAGCCAAAATAGAATCATACACACCACAACAGTGAGATGGATAAAACAACCCTTAGTTATTTCATTCAAAGTTGAGATATGCATGTACAATGGAGAGACATGAGCTCAAATTTTCATTTCAACTCAAATGCTAGTAATGTTATACAACATTAAATCTCTATAAACTCAAAACCTATTACATAATGACTCAAAACCTAAATTGCATTTCTCTAAAACCATCGGACATTACAATTCACTTTGCAACTTCACCTAGACTCGACAAAAGTTATCTAACTTGCTATCCCGTACTTCTGGCCTTGAAATCCTTCTTATAGAAAATGAAGGAGCAAACAAGCATCGGGCCAGAAAGTACACCTATCACCAGTCAATTGGAGCACCTGGTGATATTCCAAATTTTTTTACAACAGCCACCACCTTGAAAAATATTCTTGTTCAAAAATCGTTACAACAGCAATCATTCTGGAGCATATTCTCGTTCATCATGTCGGCGAAGGAAGGTTGATGCAATAACAAAAATCCACGCAAAACCCACACCAAGAAAGTCATCCATACAAAACTGGAAACGTTGTAACCACAACATCTGATTTTCCACCTATCGGTAGCCCACTCTTTTTAGTTATCATCATTCAAATACTTAGCCACCCACCTCTGGTATTCTTCATCAGTTGGCTAGTGAAAATCAATCACCTCGTTTACCTTTGTACTATAAGGCAAATACTTTACCACTACCTGATTAGCATCTCTTTCAAAAGATTCCAAAAATGAGCCAGTACCAATAATCTTATCCATACAATTTACCAACAAATCCTAATTTGAGTCATCACAAATTATTTTAATTTGATTATTGATGACTTTACTTGCTTGATCCTGCCATTGTTGGAGTGTTTTGATTTCCCCCTGCTCATCAGTTATATCAAGTAACAGTGTGTTACCCCAATCATTGAAGTTCTTTACCAACTCCCTAATCTTCCTACTTAGATCATCTGGTAAGGTTTGAAAACTTTGCAATGATTTAACTAATATATAAGTAGGCTTCAATGATTGGGGCCTATTATTTGCATCAAACCTTGAGGCTTTAGTCATAACATCTAGATTATTTTCCCTAAGGATCCAATTTTGAATTATTGGAATCACTATCCGCTGATCCCTATCAATATTATTTTTTGCTTAAGATAGCAAAGAATACAAAGAATGTATAGAGGGCAGTTTATTATACATCTTTTCATTTAAATGCTCCAAAACAAGAGTAGCAATTTCTTTTTCTTTTGAAAGAAAACACTCCTCTTTTACCCTTAGTGATATCTATAATTGATCAATTTCCTGCATAAGCTACCTCTTTGTTGGATCAATAGAGCACTCTGTTTGTTCATCGACTTGTTCTAAAGGAGGGGTAAGAGCAGGATTTTGAATGGGAGACCCTAGTGTAGAAATATTTGGAGAAGCAGGAGGCATTGACCCTGTTGTGGGAGGTGATGTGTTGGTTCCTGGAGCATTGGATGTTTCCCTAGTATGTCTATAATTGAACCTTTCTACTTCAGTTTGCAGCTCAACATTTCTCTGTTGCATTTTTCTATATTCTTCAATTAAAATGTTATACTTCTCTATTAGGCTCTTTCTTTCAGCCTCCTCCCTTTCAGTAGTCTTTTGGGCCAACTTGGCCACATTCATAGTTAAACTAGTGGCTTCGGTTGTTGTAGTCTCTAAATCCCTCTTTATTATTAATCCTCCTTTGAAATTTGGATTAATATCAGCAATGTCTAGCTTTCTTCCTTGTGGAGCCAATGCCCAAATTGCCAAGGTCTCATATTCTTCACTGAAGGCAGAGTTTTGTAATGTTGCCTTAACTTCTTCTTAGAATCCTGAAAAGGATTCTTGGACTTCATAATGGCACTAAAGCCACTGCATCTGTGATGTCCCATTCAAGAAAAATCAAAACACCAGCCTGATTCACTAGTTGTCTTCCTTCTTCTGGAGTGATGTTTTTGAACTCTTCCATTAGTTCAGCTTTCACTTCTTCATCATTCTCCTGATCTGACCTGTCAAGCCTTAGTTCTCTTCTCTCCTTGCATTTATTTTGATATTCCTCAAATTTCATCCTCCATGCCAATTGCAAGAATACATGAGTCTTTACAAATACATTGTCATCTAAGAACTATTTGCAAGCCTCCATTCTTGCATCCTGCACACTCTTACCCTTCATATCCAAATCAGATAGAACCAATTTAGCTAACCTAGGAGGGGACGACATACCAACTTGCATGTCTTGATTAGTAACAATAATTTCATCTGTGAGATCCTTAGGTAGGTGATCAGTTCTTTTCCTCTTAGGGCTTGGCTTAGGTGGTGGTGATGGGGGACTATGCTCTGGTGAAGATTTTAATTCAATGATTTTGAAAGCCCTAGGTACTTTGAATTTTGGGCCTAGTCGTGAAGGTGCCTTCATTATTTGCTTCCCTTTTCTGTCTACTTCTTCCTCATCACTGCCAATATCCCTTTCCCTCCTATAGATGGGTCACATTTCTGTAGGCTGACATACTGGCCTTGTTTCAATTGGCATATCACTTTGTCCTTGCATATCCAGACTTAGCCTTAAATTTATCTTTTTGGTTGTCAAGGTTTCCATTATCTCCTTGAAATTCTTCATTAAAAAATTAATTCTCTTGTGCTATGGAGTGAATTCCATCAATGGATCATACGTCAGATCCATTTCATGCACAATATCCAGTAGCTTACTAAAAGCTATCCACTTTTCCTTGTTCAATTCCTATCTATTTAAATCAAATTCATTCTTGATCAGGTCCTCAGGGAAATTGAACTCATGTGCAAATTTTCCACCTTTTATTTTTTTTTTCTGAAAAGAGCAAAGAAACTTTCAGGATCATGTTATCGCCTTGGACCAACTTTCAAATAGTAATCAACAAAGAATTTGTCAAAATGTGTCCAGCCTCCCTTTGAAAATGTAAAGTCAGACACTACTATATAATTAAGGAATAATGTTCCCTTCCCCTTTCTAGTTAGGTTATATTTATGAATAGACCCCATCAGCCACATAACTTCTACAAACCCTAGTCTTGGTGGCACATTGTATGGCAGTATGTGAGGGGTTCCTTGAAATCCATATATTCTTAGGACAGTGCTGACTGGATATGGGATAATGTCACCCCAGTTATGCAAAACCCTCAATTATGGTTTCCTCTCCTTCAGCCTAAGGAAATCATCAGTTCGAGGGATCCTAGGTACATTTACCATCAATCTAGCCCTCAATCTTGCAGCAAAGTATTATCAAATTGCATAGCTGGTGTTTCCTTATTATAGGACAATGGGCCCATATGTCTTGAAATATTTCTCCATTAGCTGATTGTCTTAAGTTCATCTTCTCAACAAAGAAATCAACATTCCTAAACAAGAACATATGCATCAATATGGAATACCAAAATAATTGAGTACCAGTATCACCATTCTTTAGCTTTGACAGTCCTTCATCTATCCTCTCCACCAAAAAAGAAGCAAATTCATATGTTATAGAGAAGTTAGGGTGTTGTATTTGCACCCCCATGAACATGTATGCAATTGGCATTACTGCACCAGGGCTGAAACCCAAAATCTGACATAGTGAATAGAAAGTAGCCAGGAAAGGCTTTCCAAAATAATTCAATCTAAAGGGTTCCTGGTCACTAAGGGTGATGTGAAATTGTGAACCCCCGCCTTAACTAGATGAGGTGGAAGCGGCTTAACCCTAAAGAGATTTCAACTTTGTATACTCCTGCTTCATTTCTTCAAGATTAATAGGGCCAAGTTATCACTTGGCTCCCTCAAATCAAGTTTGTTGGATAACATCTTTGTTGTTCCAATGGGGCCCCTCCATCATTATCTCTGATTTTCGGTGTGATAGGGTCATATCTTTTGGCCCTGCTCTAAGTAAGTCCACATCCAGGAACACATTGTAAGACCTTTTCTTATGTCATACATCCATCCATTTGAAAGGATGGGCAAATTCCTCTATCCATACCATGTCGAGCGTTTTTAGCTGTAGGAACCCTAGCATCATGGCTGTTTGAATTGTTACACACCAACCCCTCATAAGATTTTCCCTCGCATCAACACCGAGCCTTTCCTTCTGTTTGTTGATAATGGAAATTGATTCGGGAATTATCGTACAAGTTTCTTTTCAAATACTCAATTTGGCCAGAGTGCTACTTGGTTGGCACCATTTTAGAAAAACTAGGGCCTCACTACAATGTTACACTTGAAGTGGCTATGAGTAAGCAGAGATAGGAAATTACAGAGTAAAAATACCGCAATTCCTCACAATTTATGATTAAATAATAGCCCTAACAAAATATTTTAATGAACTTAGTGACAAGCATAGTAGACCCCCCTTTCCTAAATTTAGGTGTAGAATGACTGGAAAACAGAGAAAATTAACTCACGGCTTTTTTCGCACAAACTCTAATTTCTAGCAGTAGCTGCTCGCAATTTCACCTTTGGCTCCGAAACTATTTTTACGAAATACTTGGATGCTTTGTGATACAAATGAGACGAGTAAATTGATTTTATGTTGATCAAATTCTTCCAGTGGATGTCTCATCCGCCATTAAAGCTCACTCACGGGCCGCACGAATGGCTCCAACCATAATTTTATACATATTTAAATTTGAGCTGTTGATCCTTTAGTTTGATCAAATCATCAACAACCATCTTCAAAATAGGCTGACATAATCGCCAACACAGCAATAAAGGGGCCCACTATGTCATACGCCATGAAGGAATGCCACGTGGCGGTTGCCTGCGATATTGCAATCCTTTGATTTATCATCGTGGGATGGCAGGCACCATCGATCTTTTTACCATAAAGTCTGCTCCTTCAAAAATGGTTGTCGTCCTTTCCTTTAACTGTCGAGCAGCTTTTCCCTTAAAATCATAACATCTGCATTGAAATAAAACACATGCATCTTACAAGCACATTAGTAATCCACCCCATAATACAATTAAAACCGGTAACTCTTTCTTCACTCCTTAGGCTTCATTGGATGAGACACGTGGCAGGCACCTGTGACATCGCGATCCCAAAATTCCTAATCGCGGGATGGTGAGCACTGTCAATCTTGAAGAGACAGCTCATCAATGGTCACATAGATTTCATCCTTTATGAAGGGCACGTGGCACCCGCCCATGTTATCGTGATCCCTGTAATCATTGATCGCGGGATAACGGGTGTCGTTGATCTCGTTCCTTTAACACAGTCGCCAGCCATGTCGTTAACCTTCAAGCAGCTTTTCCAGTGAGATTATAACATATCTGTGGATTTAGAACATGTGTGTCTCGAGAACACTTTAGTAATCTGCCCCTTAATACATTTAAAGCTGGCTAGTGTTTCTTTTACTCTTTAGGCTTCATCGGATGAGACACGTGGCACCCGCTCGTGATTTTGCAATCAACCCAAGCACCATCGTGGGATGGCGGGGAACGACTCAGATCAAATGGTAGTTGGTCAGCGATAGCTCAAATTTGATCCCCCGGATAGGACACATGGCACCCACCCATGATTTCGTGATCCTTGAATTCCCGATCACGGGATGGCTGGCACCGTTGATATCTGTAGGAAATAGATCAACAGTAACACTAAATCAACCCTTGAGCTCCCTCAGATAGGACATGTGGTACCCACCCGTGATTTCACGATCCTTGAATTCTTGATCATGGGATGGTAGGCAATATTGATATCTGCAGGAAATAAATCAACGAAAGCACTAAATCAACACTTGCAAAATAAAACATTCATTAAAAGGAGAAGTAGGCATTACTAGGTAGACAACAAATAAAAAAATTATATTCATAGAAGAAAAATAAAATAAATCTACAATTTGTTTTATAATTTCACTTTTAATAAGCAATGCAGGTTGTTCATTGTATTTGATCTGAATACATAGATTGTTAATTTTGAAAGGACAATACATATTTCTTATTTGTAACAACTTGTCTTATCTTTGGATATTGTTTACGGTATTACATGTCACCATTTGAAAAATTTCAAGATTATTATTAAGTTGTTATAATATCAAAATTGTTGCTAAAACATTGTAGACACAACAAATAAAAAGCATGACTATTCTTGCACAATTTGGCAGGAACTTCGCTACACTGCAGCTCTTGTTAGTTTTTGGATATCATCATAATTAATAAATTTAAAACTTATCAACTTCAAGTATTTTATATTTTGTATGTACAAATGAAAAAAAATATAATATAAAGAATACTTTTAAATTTAAATTTTAGTCTTTGATTGTTGAATTATTTTAAAAGGATCATGTACTTCTATTTAATATTTAATTCATTTATATCACATAATCATTATAATTTAATTAATTATGAATTTAATAATTAAGTAATAAATATTCTATGAATTTTAGAAAATAGAATTTAGTTTAATTTTAAAATGAAATTTAAGTTTTTAAATATTGTGTTGATTTGATTATTTATTTGCTTTATGATTGGTTATTCAAATTTAAAGAACAACACAATTCAACTCAAAAATATAAAAATAAGCATGTAAAATATTTTATGATTTTTTGAAGTTGGAATTTAATATGATTTTACAAAATGAAATCATTTGGATGCAAAGAAATAAAAAAGGTTATTTTATATATTTTTTCATTTCTTAATTTATTCTCAAATTATGATTATTTATTGGTGAATTATTTTGAAAATAATATTTAGTTTTATTTAATTATATTAAATATAGTAGAATGATCAACCAGTATACCAATGCATTGCAAATAATCCCGGCATACACCAAATCAAACCTTTACAGATGTATACATTAGATAGGATGTAGTTTTATTTAATTTATTTATATTGAATAATTAATATAATTTATAAACTAATATCAAGAAATAAATAACCTTAACCCCAAGATTTATACTAGAACTCTAATTGAACCCTAAACCTAACCCTAATTCAACCCTAACAATAGGATTTAATTACGGTTAGGGTTAGAGTGAGAATTTAATTATGGTTAGTGTTAGGGTTAGAATTAGAGTTTAATTAGGGTTAGGGTTAGGATTCAATTATGATTATAGTTAGGGTCAAATCTATAAGCTAATATTAAGATATTCAGAACTCTAACCCTAACCTAACCTTAATCTCTATCCTAGAATGCTAATTAAACCCTAATTGAACCCTAAAAATAAGGTTCAATAAGAGTTAGGGT
Organism: Sequoia sempervirens; assembly: GCA_007258455.2. Lineage (NCBI taxonomy): Eukaryota > Viridiplantae > Streptophyta > Pinopsida > Cupressales > Cupressaceae > Sequoia > Sequoia sempervirens. Next base: position 603,814,887 of record VDFB02281492.1, on the reverse strand, counting down.
TAGGGTTTAACAAGTAGGTTTATGGTTGGAATTAGGGTTCAATTACCTGGTTAGGGATAGAATTTAATTAGTGTTATGATTAGGGTCAAGTTCAAGTTATAGTTAGGGTTTATTTAGGCTTATTTTTGTTAATCTTACAATTTGGGTTTAACTAGAATGCTAATTGAACCCTAATTTAACCCCAACAACAAGGTTCAATTAGAGTCAGGGTACAAGTTCAATTAGGGTTAGGGTTCAATTAAGCTTATTTTAGTTCAGTTTACAATTAAGGTTTAATTAGAGTTAGGTAAATATGGTTCAATTAGGGTTAAGGTTAGGGTTCATTTAGATTAAGGTTCAAGTAGGGTTCAATTAGGATTTAATTAGGGTTATGATTATTGTTTAAATAGGGTTAGGGTTAATGTTAAGTTAGGATTAAAATTATTAATCTAGAATAAAACTTGAAGCTAAGGTTAGAGCTATGGTAAGTGGTAGAGTTAGGCTTAAATTAAAGGTAGGGTACAATAAGGGTATAATAATATTGGTTAATTTTTAAGTCATGACCATGCTAGATGCCAATTTGGTTTAAAAGACCCCTTGTTGAAGCCCACAAGACATTTATTTCTATATACCTTAGATATTGTTCATATTTATTATCATTGTGTTTGACCTCATGAGAATGCTTCAGAGTAAAGTACACCTTGCAAATCCACCTACACTAGGAGAACCATTCAATCTCTCTAAATTTTACTATTATTCTTGAATGATTATCAAATTGGATATGTCTAAAGCCTTTAATAAGTTGACTTGGCAACTTCTATACTGCATATACCTCTTGTCAACTTCAACCAAGGGAGTACTAATTGCATAATGAATTATCTTCTTTTTCAATTCGATTAATCATCCCCCATAGGGTCTTCTTCATACATTAGGGGATTAAGTTAAAGAGACCCATTATCATGTTTTTTTCCATCAAAATGGTAGAGGCCCTTAGTGTAGAACTTATACTAGCCAGTATGTTACAAAAATTTACATGACTTCCAATTCTAGCAGCACAAGCTAGTACATAGTGTTTGCAAATGTTACCTGACTTACAATATAGATGAGTTTCTAGAGGAGATGCAAATAAAGACAACTTTTCAATTTGTTTTAGTGTCCAGTGTGGATTATCTAAAATTTATTGTTAATTGTGAATCTGACATTGACATATATCATTGAACTAAGATTGATACTACTGTTCTGATTCATTGGCGATAATTATTGGATCAGTGTGAAAAATCTAGAGATTTGTGTTTGACTGCAAAGAGTTATCTCTTGTGATTTATCAACAAATTATTATTTCTATTCATGGGCTTCTTACACAAGACAATATATTTATGCATTTCTTGTAGAGTCTATTCTAATTGATCATAATAAAAAAACTTCTAATTTTGAAAATAATATAACATAGAACCAAATAGCAGTGAAAATCCCAAACAAAGATTGTCAAGAGTGTATCTCATTTAGTTTTTTTTTAATCTTTCTCTTTATGTCTACAATTTCTTGAAGTTTTTCTGATCATCCAAATAATTTAACATTGATGGATATGTAACACATTTAGTTCATTCATGCCCTAGTTCATCATATTTGGCAGAGAGCATGCCCATCTAGAGATGACCTTAGAATTTGGTTGACTTATCCAGAGATAGTGACGTCGACAAAAATTTAAATGAGACAAGAAGATTTGGAAGCTAAGGGTATACACATCAATGTCTAAGTTAAACAATTAATACCCTAGATAAACATTAGTTCACATAGTGATGAGTCTGTAGTATGTAGTTGTGATTCTAGATAGTAGGCGAGCCAAATTTGGTTCATGGTGATTGGTTGAAACCTGGTGCAATACTAATTGATCTTGGTTTAAATGTAGTAGAGGTATGACACATTCTAACTACCTTTTTTAAAAAAAGTTTGTAAGTAAAATATGGTTAATATATAGCAAATTAAGTTGGTATTGGCATGGTGTGTTGGTTTATAGGTGGCATTGTTGTTCTTTCCACAAAGGTTCAAACCCCGTTGGGGTGGTATTGTTGAATGGTTGTATTCGGTTCATAGCTCCGGTCAAAAGAATTTACCCCTTGAATAAATATATATATATATATATATATATATATATATATATATATATATATATATATATATATATATATATATATATATAGAAAATTAAAACTATTGCTTCTACTTTTGTATGATCCTAGTGCTAAAAGAGAATACCAATTAGTTGGTCATGTTTCCTATGAAGAGGATTCAAGAATAACTTCATCAATTAATCCTTTACCTTGTGGTCTTGGTCTAATGAATATTGCAATGCTTTTGTCCACTACTCTACAATCAACAAAATGAGCATATGGGTTCAATTGAGATTTCTAATGTTTGATCCAAGCCTTTTGCAATACACAACAAATACAAAAAAAACTATTTTAAAACTTAATGGAAGGAAGTTCGCTGCTCCATAGCTCTTGTTATATTATAACATTCATAACTTAAAACTTTTTATACACAATTTCAAGTTAACTATAAATTGTATAGAGTTTATATTTGCTATATCTCTCATATATCAACATAGGTAAATTTTAAAATATTTTAAATTATATAATTTCAAAAAAAAATTGAATGAATTTATAGAAGATTATTTTTATTAAAGTGATAGAATCTAATCCCAATACTAACATTAATTATAATTTTAACCATGGCTTTAACCCTAAAACTAACATAATTAGCTTCAAACCTAACTCTAATTTTATATCCAACCCTAAACATAACTATGATTCTAAAATTAACATTAATGAAACCCTAATTGAACCATAACCCTAACCCTAATACTAACCCTTGCCCCACCCTAACACTAACCCCTGCTCTATCATAGAGCCTTAATCTTTACCCCAACCCCAACCCTAATCCTAAGAATCCACTAGTTTTAATTAAAGTCTAACCCTATTTGAACCTTAAACTTAATTGAACTCATGTTTAGGGTTAGGTCAATTAAGGTTAGGGTTGAATTATGGTTATGATTAGGGTCAAGATTCAAATAGGATTATGGTTGGAGTTTAATTAAGGTTGCTATTCATAGGGTTAAGGTTCAATGTGTTAATTTGGGTTAGGGATCAATTAGGGTTATAATTCAATAAGGGTTTAATTAAGGTTAGGGTTAAGGTTAGTCTTAAATTAGGGCTAGGATTGTAGTTAGGGTTCAATTAAGGTAAGGGTTATTGTCTATTTTAGGGTTAGGGTTCAATTAGAGTTCTCTAGGGTTTTGATACAATTAGGGTTATGATTATAGTTCAATTAGTGTTAGAGTTAGGGTTTAGGTTTAGGGTTCAAGGTTTAATTAGTGTTGTTAGGTCAGTAATAAAATTTTCCATAATGATATGGAAAGGCATTCAATTGGATTCATATACAAATGCATAAATAAGAATTGGTAATTAAGAATTCTCTAGAACTAAAGTTATAACAACAAATACAATCCTTAGCTTAATCATTTGTTCTTGTTAGGGTTGGGATAAGAATTTAATGGGTCCAATTGAGACTTAGGAAATAAAACCTTGCGAAGGAAATAAAGCATTAAAATCAAAGTTGGGTTTTAATTTTAATCCAGTGACGTAAGCCTAAGCCATTAACTCCAGTGGTCATGTCGTCGACGGCTTAGCCAAAGCCTTTCATTAAATACTAACTATACAATGTGTAGGTTTTCCAAATTCAAAGATATGGGAGAAGATCTCGATCGTACTCTGCCAACTCGCAGACCTAAGGTGTCACTCTGTTATTTGGCGCGAGGTCAGCAAAAGGCACATGTGTGTCCTATATGGAATGTGGAGCCCAATCTCCACTATTGACCTCATAACCCATGGTTTTAGATCGACAACAAAGATCAAAAGCTAATGTAAATCTCTGCTATTCCCTGCTAGCTGGCAAGAGGAAGATAAAGGTTGGTGAAGCATTAATGAGTTATTCCTTGCTTGTGTAGACACATTGATCTCAATCTGTGTGAAGATGTTGTTGTTGGCAATCATGAAGGGTGATATTTGGATTCTCATGTAGCTCTAGTTAAGTGGTGATAGTACATACATTATTAAATTGCCATGTTTGCACATGCATTTTACTACATTGATGAAGGTTGCTATTACCTCGCACAATAAATAGAAGAGGAATTTACTATTAATAGTGTCATTCTTGTAGTAGTTAGAGCACTTTGTGGGTTGAGTCTAATCAAGTTTGAGTGCTTGTCTCAGAAGATAAAATGAGTAAGTCAGTAAGGAGGTCTGTTTGTTTGAGCTCACAAAAGCTCGGTCCTGCTATTCAGGAAGGTACTTTGGTTGACAAGCCCAGGCTTATGCCCACTAGATGTAGTAGAAGGTTGCAGTTCCAGGATGTTGCTGCTCAACTAGTAGATGACAAAGGCAAGCAGTCGGCGGTGTGCTCCATTACTAGTGTTGGTAGGAAAATAAGGTATGGGCGACATGGCTCCTGTGGATGCCAACACTCACCCATTGACCTTACGAGCAACACTTCTGATGATGTAACCAAGACTGACTCAGACTCCTATCTGTATTTACCTCTCTTCAATCATGGTCTATTCTCTGATGATGAAGAGATAGCTGTGGTGCCATTGGTTGTTAAAACCCCAAGTGGACCAACTCGAATCGTATTGGGCAAGGACAAGAAAGAAGATGAGGCTGAGATTCTACCGTATTGGGAAACAACTAGAAGCGGGCATGTATACCAGGGTCAGAGTGTTGGTAGGGGAATGGTGGCGGGTAAATAAGAAGTTGTTGTGGTGCCTTCATGGTGATTTGGTTTCCTAGCATCTTTGCGTGGATAGCGACAAGGGGATTTTGATGACAATTTGTGTTCCCTTTTCTTTTAGGTTTCCCCAGTTCGTGCGCCAGGATTTTGATGACAATTTGTGTTCCCTTTTCTTTTAGCTTTCCTCAATTCGTGTGCCACTATGTTTTGCAAATTCAACATGTGGGAAGTTTTGAAATGAAATTCAAATGCAATGGAGATTTTGTTTAAATTAAAATCCCAAGCGGACCGACTCGAACCGTATTGGGCAAGGACAAGAAAGAAGACGAGGCTGAGAGTCTACCATATTGGGCAACAACTAGAAGCGGGCGTGTATACCAGGGTCTGAGTGTTGGTAAGGGTAGGGTGGCTGGTAAATAAGAAGTTGTTGTGGTGCCTTCGTGGCAATTTGGTTGCCTGGTTTTTTGCGGATAGCTATAAGGATTTTGATGATAATTTGTGTTCCCTTTTCTTTTATGTTTCCCCAGTTTGTGTGCTATATGTTTTGTAGATTCAACATGTGGGAAGTTTTGAAATGAAATTCAAATGCAATGGAGATTTTGTTCAAATGAGAATTTGTGGTGAAATTACATTTGAGCCTGAAGCTTGTTTCTCCCTTGTCATATAAAAGGGAATTCAAGGCTCATTTATAGGGAGAGAACTGATGAAAGCTCTAGCTAGGTTTTGAGTTGAATATATGGGTAGAATCTGTCCTCTGATGAGGAAGTGATATTTGTGGTGCTATTGCTATTAAACCCAAGCTGACAAAATAGAATAGATAGCCTGTTTTTGGTTTTGGATGAATATATGCTAATACTTGATGACAGATTGATTTTGAATAACATCATATCTTTTTGGATGGATTTATTGAATAAGATAATTTTGCTTTGGATTCAAGAAAATCATTAAATGCTTAAATGGAGTCATAAGTTTACAATATTTACAACGGATTTGATAAGTAGTAATATATCAGAGAATTGAGCTCCATAATGCAAGGTATTATATGAGGGTCGGGCTTAACTAGCACACTCTAAGGGTACACTCCCTTAGATGTTCGGCACCATGTGGGTCCCTCTTAACACATTTGCTCGGTCATTGGATTGGGGGATTTAGTCTTAATCCCACATTCATTTCATTACATGAATTTTGGTGAGTGTTCCTTTTATATTATGAAGTATCGGTTCATTTTCTTTGTTAGGAAATAGAAAAGATTTATCTTTCTTATAACTTTAATAATAACTTTTTAAAGATTATATCTTATTTATAATATTTATTAATGTTAATTATATTTAATTGTTTATTTTAATGAAAAAATGTTTATTATGTTTATTTAAAATAATATTATTTTTATTAGATGATTGATATTTAAATTAAATGAATTAAATGTGATGTTTTGAGATGTAGATGTTGATTATTTGAAGTGTAAAAGAGGTTTTGGACTTGATTTTATAAATGCTTTTAAATATGCTAATGTTCTTTTCTTTGGTTCAAATATGTGTACAAAATAAACTAGTCTACAAGCTTCAATCTATAATTCCAATAATCAACTATAAAAAATTAATTTTTGAAATTGTTTTTTATCTTTTAACATTTACACTTTATTATGGATTGACAATGTTTACAAACATCATTTTTTTTAAAGCAAAGGCGGTAAGCCTATATATTTATATATTAATATAATAAGAGTGAATATACATAGTATTACAAAATCTACTAAATTGTGAGGCTTGTGTTATCTTCATTTAGATCCCTAGATGGTCAATAAATGTCTCAAAGTATTGCTTTGGTTCATATCCATGTCTGAGAAACTGAACTAGTGTGCAAATATAAATCTATACCATAAGAATCGACTAGCAAATAATTGATGTTTAGAATTTAGTTGTGTTGATCTTCTAATATTTGAACCTCAATATAGATAGAAAGTGTTTAGTAACATTTTTAGGGAATGTGCTAAATTGTGAGGATTCTGTTCTCCTCAGTTAGAGCCCTAACCAAACCAATTCCATGACATAGGAATAATGATTAGAGACATGATGATATATGTTATGAGAAAATGTTATTACATTTCTCTCAATGAAAATGTTCTTTTGATAAATCCTCATTTTCCTAATAATCTTTGATCATTTTAAATGCTTAAATGATTTTTTTAAGTAAAATACAACATGTAAATCAAGATAAACATGCATTAGGTAAGCTCACAATGATTAGTGGGAGGGTGCTATCAAGATTTAAATTGAATTTAAATTTTAAATGTGTAGGGTTGATAATTACTACGTCAAGTTTGCACTAGTAGATCTTATGCAAGGTAGGTAATGTCATGAGATTAATTCACACAAGAATATCCCACTTGTAGACTTGTTATTGAACAAAGGACAATATATTCAAAGTTTACCAAAAATAGTAATGAAAAAGGGCATGATTATATATTTTTTCTCTAAGATTGATGTGCATGTGAACTTCTATTATGGTGTATGTTAAAGTAAACAAGATATCAATGAGGAAACTATTTAAGTAATTTTAAATACTAAAAGATATAGATTTACTTAAAATATATATAGTTTACAATTATATTCTCCTTCCAATAGTAACTCCACCAAAAGCATACAAAATTTAAAAAATATGTAATGAATAACATATATCAAACATTTAAAATAAATATGAGAATTTTTTGTTTAGTTGTGTATTTGTATCAATATATATATATATATATATATATATATATATATATATATATATATATATATATATATATATATATATATATATATATATTACTAAATTCTAGATAGATTCTTATTTTCTCACTATTTGGAGATCATTATTTAGTTCCTTTTTTTTCCCTCAATTTCTTTATATAATATTACACCTCTTTCAATGCAAAAGAGTCCATATCTAATCACTTGCTCAACCTAGATTTCATAGGCTTTTCCAAATGACTTATATTTGTTAAACCTTTCAATCACACAATTATCAATACATAATATCTCTAAATCATCAAAAACCAAAGGTCCATCTAATGCATGTGTTAAAATATTTAAATTATTTTTAATATAAGAAGTTAATATTTGCTAAAAAAATTAATTGATAGGATCTTGTTAAAAAAATTCTCTGCTATCAATTGAAAAATAGGATTGCAATGTTACCAACTCAAGGTCCCTATTCCAGGTTGTGCAGAAAAAAGAGCCTTTGATGGAAGGAGATCAAAGAATTGCTTCAGTAAGATTTTATCTCCATCTAATCTCAATTGCATGAGTCCTTGAATGAGGAGTTGGTGAGATTCAAGCATACTTTGAGAATATTGTAAATTAAGAAGATTCATGGTTTAAAAGTTAGGGCTAAAATAAATTGGCTAAAAAATGGAGATAAAGGCTTTGATTTCTTCTTTAATTATATAAAGGAGAAAAATGCTAGGGAAGAAATTGGATCAATCTAGGTGAATAATCAACATATAAATGGTATTTCTTTGGTTATAAATGAATTTCAATCTTTCTATTAAAATATTTTCTTTGTTGAAGATAGTAATGTGGACTATAAAAGATCCCAAGATCATTGTGCACAAGTCATCCCTAGGAAAATCAAAGAGGAAGACAATGATTGGCCTACTAGAGATATCTCTAAGGATGAGATTGTAAAGGATATTAGAATATATAAAAAGGATAAATCTCCAAGTATAGATGGGGTTGCTACAATTTTATAAAAAAAGTTAACTAGATTAGGGTTGGGGTTAAGGTTCAATCAGGATAAGAATTAGTGTTAGGGTTGGGGTTAAGGTTCAATTAGGATAAGAATTAGTGTTAGGGTTAGGATTAGAGTTCAACTATAGTTCAAAGTTAGGGTTATGGTACAATTAGGACTATTGTTCAATAAGTGTTCCCTTAGGGTTATGATTAGAGTTATGAATCTACAATTAGGGTTCAATTAATGTTCACTTAGGGTTTCTTTCTTGGGAGAAGTTTATTGTATGGTACAAGTGTATTTTATAAAATTAATATGTCAAGAATTAGTTGTAGATAATACTACATATGATTTTTCATATGGTATTAAATTGTAGATTAAAATTGATAATAGATTTCCTTCCTTCTTTTGCATTTTAAGCTACCATAATATATGGCCTTCAAATCCTACTCATATTTTGAGCTTTTCTAAACTATACAACACGACATCCAACAAATAAATTTGTTGTGCATTTTTTCCAAGCACAAATCCTTAGAATTCTTAATGTGTTACTTAGGTTAATTTTTTATTGCATTAAATAAATACACACTAATATATATATTATGGATTTGAGAAAATATTAAAATATTTATATATAGAAAAATTTAAATGCAAGGGATTCAAGTACATACTGCTTTTGTTATGTTGATGAAGATACAAATGTTGATGAAGATTTGATGACAGTCTCCTAAAATTCTAGAGTATCTTTGCTCTATGTGGCACTTGAAATTTTCTACAAAACTATAACTAACTCTACCTCAAATTTGTGACTTTGGACCTATTTTGCATCAATAAATATGAGCTTTGACACATGCCTCCTAATATAGCATACAATATGTACTTAAATGCTCAAAATAGTTGGGAGTAGTGTTGAGATTGGTGGATCTTTGGGGAGGTCCAATGCTTCACCTTTGTATCTCTCCCTATAGATGAGGTAGAGATAAATATAGAGAGGCAAAGGGATAAAGTAGGTAGGGATATAGGGAGAGATAGAGGGAGAAATAAATATATAGAGAGATAGGGAGATAGAGGGGATATATATAGATAGAGAGAGAGATATGGCAAGAGAGATATATAAGGAGATAAGAGAGAGAGATAAGTAGAAAGATATTAATATTTTATTTTTTGAAAAATATGTAATTTTTTAACTATTTTCCTATATGTTTAGTATTAATATTTTTACATCTTTTAACAATTCAATATATAATTGAAATAAAATAGTTAATAATTTAATTAGCTTGTACCTGTATTAATATTATATATGTATGGCTCGTCGGGATTATCTTTATCAAGATGCCTATGACTTGAAAAAATGCTTACATTTTCATGAATATGAATTTGGAAAGCAATCAATTTGATTTCATTATTGTTTGTGTCATTGTTTATCTCAATTCCATATATAAGGGTACACATTGAAATTTGAAATCATACCAGCTTGTCTATAACAACAATCAGCCAAGAACAATAAATTTAAAAGCAAAAATGTTCATCAATCATTAGATTTAGTATTGATAGCATCAAAGAAGTATATCATGACAAAATGGCATTAACTAACTTAGATATATCTGTTGAAAAGGACCTTTTGTATAATGTGTGAAAACTTAACATCATCTTGTTTTTCATGCTTCAAAATGTTTAATTCTTTTGTTGTTACACCCTTAATTTCTTCTGCCACTTCTTCAAAAGTTGTAATCCAAGTGAATGAAGTATGGTCTTCCACTTTGCATTGAAGTATATATTTATAATCACATTTAGGGAAAGTTTATCACATCTTCCCACCACTGACCATTTTCATTAGTGTTTACCTTCTTTTGCGGTGCCTATCTCAATTTTCAGGGCATGTTGATAACAAAAAATTTATGCCTTGAGAAGATAATGTAGCTTTATCACTATCAGTAATACGGTTAGCCGGTGTTATCAAGGTCTTGATCTGTATTTGTGAGCTATTGGGGTTAGGAACAAATAGGGTTAGGGTTGGGGTTCAATTACTGCTAGAGTTTGGGTTTCAATTAGGGCTAGAGTTTAGTGGGTTAGGGTTCAATTAGGGTTAGGGTTAAGGTTATGGTTTGGGCTAAATCATGGTTAAGGTTGAATTAGGATGAGTGTTCACTTAGGGTTGTTGTTAGGCTTAAGATTTACTTATATAGTATTTTGGATAATAGAAACAATTTTGATTGATTTAATATTATCTAAATTCATTATTGGATTTAAATCTTATAATTTATTCTCTAAATTCATTATAGAAACAATGTATGAGAATTTATTCTATTGATTTTGAGGGTGAAAGTGTGGCTACATATATAGGGTTTCTATACATTGTATTTGTAGGAGAATGGTATCTCTATTTTGAATTATTCTAAACGTTGTTTCTATGTAGAAGTTTTTAAATTCATTCTATTGTTATACTCTATAATTGGTAGTTTATATATTGTACTTTCTCTATACATGATATTTAGCAAGATTGGGGACACTAATAGAACCTTCACTTATTTTTAAAAAAAGACTAAGGAATGTATGAAAATTTGACAACATGAAAACCATGAAAATAAAAGTGAAAATAAAAATTTAACATAGTAAAAATGGCCAATCATGTGCCAAAAATGAAAAGAACCATTTGTTGTTACTCTAATATTTCAACCACATACTAAATTACCAAGTGCATTTTATAAATGTATCTTGCAATTGGAGCACAATATTGGGAATTAATGTGAATGATTCTCATCAAGAAATTAGACAAGCTTTGAGATTGAAGGATCCAAGCTCTTTGTAGGTTTTCAATAAAGATTTAATTAGCCACTAATAGGAACAATAAAAAAATAGATATAGAGGGAAAATAAATCCTAATCTCTAAGAGTGTTGTGCTAAGAATTACATACACATCTTATAAATTTCAATAGAGACATGAGACACATTTATAGAAATAAAGGAAAGAAATAGCTATTTAGATAGTTATTAATCTACAAAAGATTAGGACTTAGGTACTTCAAGAGATTAATAAAAATAAGTTTTTATTTATAATTTTTAAATTAGATAATTTTGAAATTATCATAGATGTAAAGTAAAGATAAAATATTTTCAACAAAACAAATAAAAATGACAAACAAATAATGTGATTAATCAAGATAACATGATATTGCAAAAAATATAATAAATAAAAGAATATGCATAATTGTACATAAGCCATCAAAAGTCTAAATATACCTATCTTTATCAAAAAATAAAAATATTTAAAATGACTAAAAATTATTAAAACTTATTAAGCTCGACGGCAGTGCGAATTTCATCCTTTTGAAAAATAAAACATTCATTAAATGGAAAGGGGACATTACTAGGCGGATGGAAAATTTCCTCAGGCCCCACCTTGTACAGTCCACGTGGCAACCACCCATGATTTCGCAATCATCCAAAGCACCATCGTGGGATGGTGGGGAACGACTCAGATCAAAGGACAGTTGATGAACAGTCGCGCAAATTTGATCCTCAGATGGGACACATGTCGCCCGCCTGCGATATCGCCATCCTACAATTCCCGATCATGGGATGGCAGGCAACCGTTGATCTTGAAGGCATTTTGATCGACGAAAGAGCGAATTTCCTCCTGAAAAATAAAACATTCATTAAAGGGAAAGGGGACATTACTAGGTGGATGGAAAATTTTCTCGGGCCCCACCTTGTACAGTCCATGTGGCAGTCGCCCGTGATTTTGCAATCAACCAAAGCACCATCGTGGGATGCCAGGGAATAGCTCAGATCAAAGGACAGTTGATGAACAGTTGTGCAAATTTGATCCACATATGGGACACATGTCACCCGCCCATGACATTGCCATCCTATAATTCCCGATCATGGGATGGCGGGCAACCGTTGATCTTGAAGGAATTTTGATTGATAGCAGCGTGAATTTCATCCTTCTGAAAAATAAAACATTCATTAAAGGGTAAGGGGACATTACTAGGTGGATGGAAATCAATGACATAAGTTTTTTTAAAAGCGTTCAGCACAGGGCCACCAGGACTTAGGAAAATAAAACTCATGGATGAAATAAAATATTAAGACCAAAGGGATAAGGCCTAGATGAAATGATGCGCATAAGATGTTTTTAAAACCCTTCAAAAAAGGTAATAGTGAAATAGATCCTAACCAAAGCATTATGTAAACACAAGGGTTTAAGATGAAGACAAAGCTAAAACCCCAGCCCTAAGAAATTTTCCAAACCATGAAAGCCTAGTGACATAAGGTAGGGCATGAGTGAAACATTAGGAACAAAATTTGAAGTTCCATCGGTACAAGCATTGGATAATTTTATATTAATACTTTGTCCTATTACAAATATAAAAGGTGAGCACGATAAATAACATGTATTTTCCCATTAAATGTGAAGGATTTTCAAAAAGTTATAGTGTTCAACTATTGGTCCATTTTTTGTGTTCAACTATTAGTCCATATGTGTTGTTTTTATAAAATAGAACACTAATAACAAAACTTTGAAGTTCCATCACTATCCATAACCCTAAACCCTCAACCCTAAACCATTAACCCTTAACCCTTAAACCCCAAACCCTTAAACTCTCTACCCTCTCTCTCTCTCAAGTCTCTCCCTCCTACCCCCTCTCCCTCTCTCAGGTCTCTCTCTCACGTCTCCCTCCCTACCTTCTCCCTCTCTTAGGTCTTTCTCTCCACTCACTCCTCCTCTCTTGGGTCTTTCCTCTCCCTAATCCCTCCCCTCTCTCTATCTCTCTCAGCTATCTTCAGCCTCCACCACCCCTCTCTCTCTTAAGTCTCTCTCTCACTCCCTCCCTCTATCTCTATCCCTCCACCCTTAACCTTAAGCCCTTAAACTCTAAACCCTTAACCATCTACCTTGTACCTAACCTTCCCTCCTCCTATCATCTCCCTCCCTCCCTCTCTCTCTCTCAAGTATAACGTATCCCTACCCCCTCCTCCCTCCCTTAGGTCTCTCTCTCACTCACTCACTCCCTCTATCTCTCCCTTAGCTTCAAACCTAAACCCTTAACCCTTAATAAACCTCTACCCTCTGCACCTATGCAGTTGGTGATGGGGCTTCCGAGTTTTTGTTGCAGGTGTTCTATTTTATAAAAAACAACACATGTGGACTAATAGTTGAACACAAAAAATCTATTTGTTGTTATAAAAACAACACATAATGATTTAAAATACAACTTATATTGAACAAAAATGGACCAATAGTTGAATCTTATTTTCCCTCTATCTCTATTTTTCTTATTGTTCCTATTAGTGGCTAATTAAATCTTCGTTGAAAACCTACAAAGAGCTTGGGTCCTTCAATCTCAAAGCTTGTCTAATTTCTTGATGAGAATCATTCACATTGATTCCCAATATTGTGCTCAATTGGATGGTGTCTATAGTTTTAAATAAAATCTGGCTGGAGACAAAATCAAAGTTAAATGGCTTAAATAAGGTGTAAAATAGGGTTTCCATTTAAAATGCAAAATTAGAGAGGCAAAGAAACATAATATGAGAAGATTGAAGATGGAAAGAGGGAAAGG
>VDFB02281492.1:603094715-603135859 GCA_007258455.2 Sequoia sempervirens | reverse complement strand
GCTTGTTTGCTCCTTCATTTTTCTATAAGAAGGATTTCAAGGCCAGAAATACGGGTTAGCAAGTTAGATAATTTTGATCGATTCTAGGTGAAATTGCAGAGCTGATTGTAAAGATCAATGGTTTTAGAGAGAAATGCAATTTAGGTTCTGAGTCACTCTGTTATAGATTTTAAGTTCATGAGGATTTAATGTTACATAAAAGTATTAGCATTTGAATCGAAATAATAATTTCAAGCTTGTCTCTCTCCATTATATGTGCATATTTTAACTTTGAATAAAATAACTAAGGGTTGTTTTATTCAGCTCACTATTGTAGTGTGTGTGATTCTATTTTAGCTTTAATTCAAGTAATTAATTAAAATGCTTGAATGGGATTATAAGTAAATATGTTCTGCATATCCGATGGTTTTAGAGAAATGCAATTTAGATTTTGAGTCATTATGTAACAAGTTTTGAGTTCATAGAGATTTAATGTTGTATAACAGTACTAGCATTTGAGTTGAAATAAAAATTCGAGCTCATGTCTCTCCATTGTACATGCATATCTAAACTTTGAATGAAATAACTAAGGGTTGTTTTATCCATCTCACTGTTGTGGTGTATATGATTCTATTTTAGCTTTAATTCAAGGAATTAATCAAAATGCTTGAATGGGATTATAGGCGGATATGTGTTGTATAAGGATTTGATAAGTAGTCCTAAGTTAGAATGCATACTGATGAAATTGTAATGCAATGTTATCGGGGATGAAATCTTATGTGATGTATTAAATGCGGTATAAACCTCTAGATGCTTATGAATTTGACTCTTGCAATGGATATATGGCACTGATCTAAGTTGTAATTATTAGTGTAGTTCAGTATTTGTTTGTCTTTTCCTAGAGCTTGCTACAAATTGCAAATAATTGACTATCTTATACAATGGATTGTATTTAGTTATCTCACGCTCCAGATAGTTGATATTGACTATGAACAGCCAATTCTAGTTGATATTATCTTATCGTGTTGAGCTATTAAATGAGATCATCTGCTATTGTTAATGTTTTTTATAATAATGGTGTAGAGGTTGTAAACACATTAAGGGATCACCCTCTCAGGTCTTGCAGAGCCCGAAGTGTAGGAGGCTTTTAAATTCCTCGTTAGTTGGTCCAGGTCCTTCGAGCTGCCTTCGATTGGAATTGGCAATTCTATAGGTATATTAGAAGACAAACCTGGTTACATTGTAAAAAGAACCAACATACACATCAACCACTGAACAACCACCTCTACAACTGACTTTTTAATTTTTTATGATCACATGAAATATAAAACACACTAATTTCAAGGTTGTTAACATCACTATTGAAATGTTTTAATTTTTTGACCTTTAAAACATTAAAAAGTACATCATTAAATTAATTATGTAATAGTATAAAAATTAAAAAAATATGAATTAATTATGTAACCACATAAGTCAAATATAATTCTATCAAGAAATTAATATCAAATAGATAATATAATCGCATAACTTATACATTTCAATGTCATTGATCTTCATCTTCATCCAACTCTTTGTTTGTATCTATGTACCTTAAAATTTTACCCTACTCTAATGTGCGAAATAACTAAAAATGCAAGTGATAAAAGACTAAGGACACTTCAAGATTAGCCTAAAGAGTGATAAAACAAGAAGGAAAATAGATGAAATCAGATGCAAATGGTTATACCTTCCTTGTTGTTGAAGACTCCTTGGTTGGCCCTTGATTTTGATGGATTTGTGTGCTCCTTGGATGGCTTTTGATGTAGCTAGATGCAAGATTGAATGTGCAAAATGATCAAAGTGGATGGCTAAATGATAACAAGTGCTTGAGAATGCAAATTGGCAGCATAAGTTTATTCAAATCAAAAAGTGTTGAAAATGCCCTTGAGGAGGGGGTATTTATAGGAGAATTTGAATTCTCTAGAGAATTCAACGGTTGAGATTCATCCAACAAGGTCAAAATAAAGGGCTATGGTGAGTTGAGAACTCACAAGCCCTCCACATCTTGACATGTGGAATCAGTGAAGTGGCTAAGGGGAGATGAGGGTGTAAGTGAAGGTGGCCAAAAGGTACATGAGGTGGAGGAAAGGACAAGTACCTTGCAAGTACATTGGGAGATGGGAAAGAATCTTGGGTGAATAAAATGAATTTTAAATTCAAGTGATTGGAAGAATCTAGTGGATAAGACAAAGGTTCCCAAAGGTGAGAATTTTTCACATGTGACTTGATGTGACAAGTCAAAGGTTCTAGAGGTGCATGGGAAAGAGAGTTGCTTGGAGGAATTTAAAATTCTTTGGGAGATGGAAGAGTTGACCAAGATGTGATTAGGATAATTAATTAGTAATTAGAGATAAATGTGGGGATTAGAAACCAACTTGTAAAAGTTGGAGGATGTGAACACATCTAATCAAAGTTAGGCATTGTGCATCCTAATGAAGAGTGGGATTAGAGTTAGATGAAAATGACATGCTTGAGGGTAAATAATTATATTATTTTATTTAATTTATTTGATGAAAAGGGATTAAAAGAGTAAAAGTGACACAATTATTAATTAAAATACCTTAGGATTTAGAGTAGAGATTAAATATATTAATTAAATAATAGTAGTGATATAATTACTTGAAAATAAGATGAAAGGGATGAATTTGGATAAATTAAGTGTCCAAATTTAGATGTCTACACAGTATAATCTGATCCAGATTCAAAATTGTAAGGATTAGTCATATCATCATCATCGTCATTGATATCAGTTTAGATAATGTCATCATCCACATGGATATCATCTTCATGAACATTAACTCCTACATAATCATGATCTAGTTCCTCCTCTTCGACATCCTCATTAAGGACATCATCAACTAATTGTTGATCTTGATCATCATCTACATCATCTTCTAGTTCTTCGGTATCTTCTTCCACCACATTATACTTTACCGGCCTTCCTCTTGGATCATGTCTAACAACAAATTACCAAACCGGTTTACCTAGAACCTCTGAGCAAAATACCTGCGCACATTGGCTTCGAAGAACATAGGGCTCATTTCCAACTCACTCGATCGACCTTGTATTAATAGGTAAATCCATTATCATGTTCAATACTTGATTCTCTGATTATTTTCATTCAATCGTAGCTTGTACCATGCGACGGCGAACAAATTAATCTAGAAAGACTTGAAGTCACACTCAAATTATATCATCAAAATCCCATAGTATCAATTTTTAGGAGACTTACGGGATGTATGTAAACTTCTAGATGAAACATTAGTCACCTGAAAGACTGCAGTTATACCAGAATCACAAGTTTTCTTCATGTCATTCAACATTTTGATTCAAAATTTATGACTATTGCACTACATAGCCTTGTGGTGTTTCACCTACAATATATCAAACATGTAAAAATTATTGCAGTATCGTTAGTTGATAAACATATTTATTCTTGGCCGAATGTATGCAAAGAAAACAATATCAAGATATATATACATCAATATACTTAAAAATAATTAAATAATATGGGTGATTAATATATTTATACGTACATGTTTATCTCTTAAACCATATGTTAAATCAATTTTCCTTTGTGTAACATTGGAATCTCCATTACGATGAGCTTTTTTAACCAATGAAGCCACATCGTTCAATCCATACCGTCATCCAATCAAGATTGTTGGCGACGTACAAATGTAGTGCATCCCACTCTCGACCAACTATACCAAAAAAAATTGAAATTCACAAACGATATATAATTAGTTAAATACCATAGTATACGACCTTAATTTATAATTGATGTATATTGAAGATTAAAAATTAAATAAGTACAATATACATAAAAACTATATGTACAATGTATTCCAATTAATCTCCATAACCATCTTATAATTACCTCTCACTTTCCTCAATCTACCTTTCCCCAACAGGTACTCCCCTTTTAATTTGTTAATGGATTTGGGATCCCAAATGTGATCTACATGGATCTTTGCTGCAAACTTAGGAAGATATTCACTAATGTACACCATGGTCTGGTATACCATATATCCCTCCACCATAGAACCCTCAGGATGTGCTCTTTGTCTAACCAAAGCCTTCAAAAATTTCAAGTGCCTCTCAACCATCCACATTAACCTTGTGTGTAAAGGTCCACACAATTCAATCTCCTCAACTTGGTGTATGAGGTAGTGTTCTTGTGCATTGAAAAATGTTGAAGGTAGACACTTTTGCATTTCACACATTAGACAAGGAATTTTTCTCTTCCAATAATTTATATCTTCTTTATGGATTTCTTAGATGATAGCCATCTACAAGTGATTCAAGGCACAAATATATTAACGATATTTAACAAAAATATGCAATATATTACATAAATAAAAACAAATGGAAATTATAAGATGTATATAGCAATTGAACAAATCTTGCTACCCTCATGTATTTTTCAAGATCATATGTAACTTGCTTCCACATTAATTTGTCAAAGTTGTCTGGGAGAGATAGAGGTAGAGCGTAATGCAACAATTATAAAATGATCTTTTCATTATTTTTCCAAAAGTAATAAACATAATACACTAAAAAGTACATGCATTATACAAGTGTATATAATATACCAGAATAATTACCTTAATGAAGGTATGTCAATCATGTGTTTTCATCCCTAACCCAAATTGACCTTTCTTTATTATTATATTGTTTATGTTAGCAGCAAATCCTATGGGAAATTGAATATTTTGTATGACTTCTTTTATAGCATTGCTTTGCTACTCCGTTAATAACCAAGGAAGGGAACTTATATTAATTTGGTCCATCACTATTCAATTCAATGACATTTCATTGCATGAATTGGCTTCTGAATGTCACTACAATTTACCTATTTTCTTTGTCATTCCTTCCTTAATATTTTCCATAACGTTTCTGTTATATTCTTTCCGATATGCATTGTATCAAACAAATGCACAATTTGTAGCTACTCATAGTAGGGCAACCTACTAAATTGTCTTGGATAACTTTTAAGTCCCTGTGGAAGCTGGCCATTAATGCCTTGACGACCTTCATGAAGCATATAAGTTAAACAAATTAACAACGACAATCATTGTCAATTACAACATGAGTAAACACAACACAATATAAAAATATAAATTCAAAACATATCATATATGATAGATAAATAATTTGATGCGATGTATAACCTTCACGATTGATTTATATATTCAACTACTTAGGTGGTGACATTCTTCGGTGGTTTTGATGTAGTCTCCTCTTTCCCATTGAAAAGATGTTTTCAATGATTCGATACTTATGATTTCTATGGAGGAAGTGCCTATACTCATCAAACACCTGCTTTCCTAAACTTGTTGAACGACGAGATTTCATCTTTGGACCACAAATTGGACATGCAAATTTTCCCTTTATTTGAAGACCTACAAGATGAAATATAATTGGATTAAATATGTCAATTTTTATAATTATATATAATGAATAGATTATTTTAAAAACATTCATGATATCTACTTCATCAAGTTAAATATTGTTAAAGTGCAGTCGAACGTTATAACATACCACAAAAATGTGTTATCCCTGGGGCATCATGAATTGTCCATACACGCATTGCATGGAATTGAAAGTGTCTTTGTCCTATTGGTCTAGAGACGTCATACATAGTGACATCATTCCATAACTTTAGTAACTCGTTGATAAGAGGCTCGATATATACATTCATATCTTTAACTTGGTACTTACCTAGTTGAATGAACATAAACATTACATAATTATTATAACCATTTTACTGCAATATATATAAATTAGTGTACATGACTATTGAATGAAAAAAATATAAGTCATTATGCAACAAATAAGACAAATGAGATACTACTACGTTAAATAAAATTGATGTAAAACAAATACCTAGGAAAATCATTGACAACATTATGTGCTCCTTCTTTATTGACATCCATGGAGGAATGTTATTGTTGATAACAAAAATAGGCCACACCGAGTAAATAGATCCCAGCTCTCCAAATGGATTGACACCGTTCACTCCCAATGAAATCCACGGAATTCACGAGGTTCTTCTTTGAAAGTGTGGCCATTTTTCCTCCATGTCCTAAAATGCAAAACCATCTGCAGGCATTTGAAGAATGTCATATCCACTTCTATTATGTGCATGGTAATCCATAAATTGCACTAAGTTTTCGCACCTAAATAATCATTGCATACATGGAATAATGGGAATAATAACGAAGAACCTTGTGAGACACCTTTTTGTTAGTTGATCTGTTTGATATCTACTGATATGACATTTTGGGCATTCTGTTGCAAATTCATGTTTTTTATGATATAAAATATGATCATTGGGACATGCATCTATTGCTTGATACTCCATTCTGATATCTTTCATAATGGAACATAAATCTTGGTATGGGTGAGGTAAAATATTTGATGGTTGTAACAAAAATTCACCAATCAATCTACAACAAAAAATAATTTGTTCATATAAAGAATATTAATGGTACATATTTCATCCTTTATTTGCTAGTGATGAACTAACAATAATTAAAATAGATAAAAAAGATGACATATATGACATACCTTAACATCCGTGAGATTGCTATGTTTGATAAATCATTCATAACCTTCAAGTTCAACAACAACAATATAGCAGAGAGAAGAGTTGTTTGGGAGCCTTCACAAAGGGGCTCGTATGCCTTCTCAAGTACATGTAAATCATGAACATCATCAAGTCATCTTGATCATCATGATCGACTCCACTAAATATGTGGATCAATAATGATGCGTGCCATCATCTTCAAGCGTGACTTACGGCTCATTGTCATCTTTTCTTCCCTAGGATCATTAACTTCATCTTCCAATATTCTGACTCCATGTTCATCCGCTTGCCAAACCACATTCTCGGTAAAGCGATAATCTGTATCATTTGCCCTAAGGTGCCCCACCTTTATAATAATGATTGACACAAATAAACCATTATCATGATCAAGTGATTTTTTTCATATATAAAAAATGTTAAAACAATATAAACATTTACAAATTTAATCAATATAAAGACATATAATGAGCAACCTGTGGACAATAATCATGCCCCACTTCGCGTGACGCCCACTTACCTACAATGTTTCTCAGCTGTTGTGATTAAAATTCATCTCGTCTTTAAGCCCTTGCAATTATTGCAAGGACAATAACATTTCCCATCACCCTTTCTTTTCAATCTAGCCCACAATCTGTCAAGTGTCTCTTCATTTTGTTCTGGACAAATAGTATTTGACATGATTTTTCTTTGCCAAGCTTGACTATTTCGATCTTCAAAAAATATCAAACTCACACTCCAATAATTTTTATTCATAGACAGGTAACATAGTCTAATAATTCTGATAATTTACACCAAAAAAATTTGGCATGCAACCACCCCTGCAAAAGAGAAGATAATCTGAAGTTAATGACCCCAAAAAACACTTTACAATGCTAATTCCAAAACTTATTAAATTCTGATTTTACTATGATTTCCAACTGTTAAGACTCCTAAAATCAGAATATTGAACTTGATCATAAAATTCCTACAACAATGGAGGTAGCGGGCTAGTAAGAGCAAGTGACCCATTCTATGGAGCAATGAGTCAAAATCATCATTGCTAATGTCGTCTGGTTGTCACTTTTTAGTTAAAAGTGCAGTAATGTCGCTATTTATGGCGAGCTTGTCCTAGGGCCCTCAACATTGAGAGAGCCTAATAAAAAACAACAGAAGCATTGGTAAGAGCATGATTAGGGTACAAACCCTAGGCCTCTGTAGAAACATAAACAATAACTATAACGGATTAGTGAGGTTGCAATACCAGAAAAGATTGAGACAATGTAGGCTAATAACAAATCTTGCAATCCTAAGGTGTAGCCAACAAAGCACACTTATAACAGCTTACTGGCATTTGTAAATACAATCTGATAGAGACAGCAGATCACTTGAGATGTGTGATCAAAAAAATAAACTAGCGTTGACAGATAACAAAGCTCAAGCCTTATAGTAAGTGAGGCTGCATGATGAGTTTCCTACCCATAGCCGACCTTGAGTTTTTCAAATACTTTTGGTAGTGTTAGACAAGGCAAATACAATTAGGGAATGACTGTCCAAATGAAATAACAGTGGTAATCATAGGTTCAATCTTTCTTCTTAGCCATTAATATTGTATAATGGAGGTAGTGGATTGCATGTTTGAGCAGTGTTTTGAGACTCACCAAAGATGGGAGAATAGTGAATAATACCTTGTGGACTGTGAAGTAGTGTCAATAAGGTTGAAAGATCTTAAGAACTACAATACCATGAAACAATGAGTCCCCTATAGTAAGTAGGCAGTCTATAGGGCATAGTTTGATTTTATAGAAGGATGCTCATGAAAGGAATCTTCAAGTGATAGTGAGTGAGCTATTTGAGATTGCTGGCCGGTGCAATACCCGATCTTAAAAGTTAGCAAAGTAGTAAATGTGCAAGAAAATTGAATGCGTACACAACAAACAATTCACAATGTTATCTTCCATAATGCCTTAAGTTTGAAGACAAAAATCTCATTGTATCTTGATGAAAGTGTGACCTTAATGGTCAATCACTGGCAACCATGATTTTAAAACATGCTATTGTGCTTATGGAGGCAACATTTTAAGCAAGGCAGTGAGTGGTGATTTGGAACAATGGCAGGTATGAAGGACTTGCTTTATATGCATACTATGCAGTCTAGCTTAAGACAACGTTCTTAGAAGAGATTGAAGGTGGATTATGGAACTCAAGGGTTACCATGAAAAGGATTAAAGCAAAGACTGAGATCTATTTAAAAGCCATAGTCATGAAGATATTAAAGATGTCACATGCAAAAACCTAGTAGCTAGAGTAATGAATACAGTGCCAAAGAGGATAGTGTGTTGGGGTAGATTTAGGAGATCTCCACATTATCTAATTACAGGGGAAATACATCATTTATTTATTTTTAATTAAAGAAATCATTCTAAACCCTATAAGGATACATTGATACTTCAAAAGCCTCTGAGAGGAATTTGATTATGCAAATATATGTCAAGTAACATTCATAAGTTTAGAAAATCTTGATCACTCTCTAGAATAGCCCATTAAACATGGGTTGTGCTTGAATGCACTACATAATTGATATAACACAACCACTCTGCATATCAACCAGAGTTATAGGCTCTTTATTGCAGCAAGAGGTAATCACTCTTCGATCATGCTATAATTACATCCTATCTTGTTAAACTTGAGACAACCTGAATGCACCCAATGATGATTATTGACACCTACATTATACAACCTGAATTAACTACATTATATGAATGCCTCCATTTCTATCACAACATAGCCACATTAAACTTGGGTCACACATGAAATGCATCTTGTATTTGTTATAGCACAACTGTGCCACATGACCAATACAGTTATGGATCACATAATTACAGTCACAAGAATATGTTCCTCTGTTGTGATCTTATGGTGATTCCACACAACAAAATTTGGACATGAAATTCTCAAAACCCTTAACCTCTAAAAATGAAATCTGTGAGATGTTGCTTTAAAATATGATTTTCAAACCTAGAACTACAAATCTAACTTCACAACTGAATTCTCAAAAAGACAATGACTACCCCCTCAACTTTGGTGATATCTTAAATTTTTCTAATTTTTCCCAAGAAAATCGTCCTTAGTTCTCCACAAACTGTCTCAAGTAGAGCAAAACACTGTCGCAATAAATCAGGCGCGAACTCACTTTTCTTTATGTCGGCCACAATTTGATTTTTTTAAATTTTTCATTTTTGTCGAACATTCGATGAAAATAATAGCCGACATTTCGATGAACCCCAGGTTCATTGAAATTTCGACGAACGTCAGGGATAAACTTTCAAAAAAAATGGAAATTACACATCAAATTTTACAAGCACCCGACGAACATCGAATTTTACATATTTTGTTGGACAGTTTCGTCGTATTTTGTAGTCAAATGTATTAGTGTATGATCCGCTGAAGTGGCTCCCAAATCCTCCATAGGGCTAAGAGTCGATGTTGATGGCAGGGAAAGTTTGTGGGGTGCAACAATGAGTTGAAGGCCTTGAATCTCATACCATACTTGTGCCTACCTCTTGTGTAAAGAAGCACATGAAGTGGTGTTTTAAATTGGAATGCATCTGTTACAGAATGCCAACAGTTTTCTGCCAGTTGTTGCATGTGAACACCAATCGTTTAATCTTCTAACTTCATCCACCTTCGTAAATGTAACCTTCCACATTCGTGACATTTCAAATCCCTCCACTATTGACCCTTCATTTTCTTCAATTTGTAACTGACGCCATTTCTTTTTTATGTACTCAAGTCCTTATACTCTTATGCGACTTAGAACGCCTCTCGGCATAATAATACCATGTATAATATATTGTATTGTAATGTAATATATATAAAATACGACGAGAGTTATCCTAATCAAAACTCTAATCACTAGTACACAAACAACAATATATGACTAGATAAACTACTAAATATTGCATATAAATGACTAACTTTAGTCACGTGACTACTAGTGGTTTATTTGCAATCATTTATAACACCACTAAATTTATGACTAAACAATTTTAGTCATTTATTTAGTCATTGATTTTAGTCATTAATTTGTTCATTGATTTGGTCATTGATTTAGTCATTTATTTAGTCATATATTTAGTCATTAATTTTAGTCACGTGACTATTTTAGTGGTTTATTTTTAGTCATTTATAACACCACCAAATTTATGACTAAACTATTTTAGTCATTTATTTAATCATTGATTTGGTCATTGATATAGTCGTTAATTTAGTCATTTATTTAGTCATGGTAGTGATTTGTTTAGTGATATATTTAGTCATATATTTAGTCATTACTTTAGTCATTAATTTAGTCATATTTAGTCATATATTTAATCATTAATTTAGTCATGTATTTAGTCATGTATTTAGTCATTAATTTATTCATTACTTTAGTCATATATTTAGTCATTATAAATCAAATCTAATTTAATTAATCCTCACAAATTTATGCATATAAACTTCAAGTATCTTAGATATTCAAATGTTAAAAAACACCATGAAATTAAGACTAAAATGCTTGAACAAATATGATTCATCAAACACAAACTCAAACAAATTACAAATCAAGAGGAGCCACAGAACAGTATTTATGAGTGGAGAAAAAACCGCTATGAAAATTTACTTCATTAAGCCTCATCGAAAAATTAAAATCGCATTGGTTACATTCAATGTCTCCATGACACTGTACAACTTACAGACACTATATAAACAAAATACTCCTATTTTCATATACTTATACTATTTTCCCCTTACTGCAATCCTTTTGGAAGGGAAGTGACCTCTTGTAGGGGCTTGACCCATTTAATCACCTTGCAAATCCACAACTTTACAGCCGCTATTAGTTTCAGCTCCTCCAAAATCTTTCTCGCTGGTATTCATGACCTTTCACTTCTCCAATTTGGAGTTGCAACCAGAAAATAAGGTTTCAAAATTTTCACATCAAAAAATCAGAAAATTCAAATAATACAGAGGATAAAATTCAAACATTTTATTTTCCTTTTCCAACTATGACACCCTAAAATTAGGCACTAGATATAGTGAATGTATCAAAATTAGATATAACATCCATCAAAAGCATATTTGGAAGTAGATTTTTATCAAATATTGTATTTGCAAGTTCCACTAATTATAATAAAGATAAATAGTTTTACCTTTCTACATCAACTAATGCAATTTTGATAACTTTTATAGGATTGAAAATGCTAGCCTTTATCATATCAACATACTCACCTACAAGTTGCAACACAACATTAAACTTATTAATTAGAGTCAACATCTAAGAAAGAGAAAGGAACTTCATACATTATCAATTTAGTAAAAAACCATCAATTTCAAAGATCAAAGTAGCTAATGCTTCACTCTCTACACAAATTACTAAGGTTCATGTAAAAAATCTATTTTTGTAACCAGCATACCCAAATAATCACATTCATGAAATCCATTGAATTCATTTGATACCATTGGACTAAGAATACTCTGTCGGTGAAACTCCCATCACCACCCCACCAATAGCCCGATAGGGGCAATTCATATCCTTACATCGGTGTAATATCCTTCCATTGCTGCAGCTTTGGTGCATCGGCGGAATGAATGATGGAGCTCCCTCGATAGCCCGATATAATCACGGGGTATCAAAGTCTAACACTTATCGGTGAAGTTGGGATGCATTGGGGTAACATTGTTTGATGTCTTACCGATAGACCGAAAGAAAAACACTTATCGGTGGAGGAGGTGGCCATTGGTGGAAAATGAACCAAGGTCCCAACTATATAGCATTGAATGATTACTACTAGTTGATGTGGAGTCAAAAGCATCGTCAATATATTTAACATAAATGCTCTCCCCTATGACAAGACTGAAGCAGGAGGTATATCAATGGGCCAACACAAAGGTGAATTGCACCACGAATTAATCATACAATTTGCAAAAACCAAAAAGGCTACGCTAAGGGTAGAAGTACAAAGGAAAAAACTCGGAGCTCTCATGCAGTGAAGCCAAAAGAAGCAAAAAATCACATAAGTACTCCACTCTTAGCTAGAAAGTTGCATTTTTTCAGAGTTTGCAATGGAACAAAATGTGGAAAAACCTAATGCAAAGAAACTAAAAACTGAAAAGAGGAATTTAAACCAAGACTTCATAGATCAGTGTATGGGGTCAGGGCCAAGACCCAGATGAAGTGTCCAAGCAAGTAAATTGTTAGATAAACATAGGGGTCTTGGGGATGTTTAGACGCCACACCGAGGCTATGATATTTTTATGTATCACTACATAAAACAATTCAGATTTCAACCAGTTTGTAACCCATGGAGATTGAACTTAGGAAGACTTGTGGAGCCAAACGTGTTCACTAACATAGAATTGGTGAAGTCTCTAGCCAGTGGGTATAATGCCAAGAAAAGGACTCTCCAATCAGCAAATGGGGTTGATATGCTTGTTATCTCCCAATACCTGATCTCTAATGTATTTTAGTTAGAAGGTCCCATGAACTTTCCATTCACCATTAGAGACTTTTTGATAGAACATTGTTTCATGGATACTAGTTACAAGAGATGGAAGCTAGCTTTGCACAGACCTAAAAATGAGCAAGGTCAACTCAGAAAATTTTCTAGCAATGAAAACCCTCCATTTCATATAGATTTTTTTGAAGAATACTTCCAATATACCTACTACTTAGTTGGTCAAGTATTGGGAATTTAGGTTCCACCACTTATGTCTATTGCACCGATGGTTCTAGTAGCTGATATATAAAGCAAATATGCTAGGTCATTCGACTATGCAAACTATTTAGCGAATTCCATAAATCAAGGGCTTGAAAGAATAAAAAACAATAGTGATTGCATAGATTTCAAACACTATTCCTTGTTAATGCATTTACTTTTATATGAGGGACATGCTAGAAATGTGTGGGGTAAAGAATTAAGAATCAAATACATAGATAAATATGGAAACTTTAAACCTGTACAGATGTGGACTACACTATGGGATAGTCGATGTGAGAGGTCTCACTATTTATATTTTGAAGAATATTTTGTTAAACCACTAATGAAGTTGCTAGGCTATTCATATGATCACAATTTATCCCCTGAGGTGCAAAGATTTTTGAGACCAAAGGAAAACAACCCGACAAGCAAAGTGAACCATAATTGGGGAGACTGGTATGCCTTCTTTGATTGCACAGTATAAGGGTTTATGGATTTGAAGGGGTTCCACATTTGCTACCCTAAATAGTTCCTAACAAAATTGCTTATTTGGAAATAGTACGACAATTAGCAAGGTTTGATACTAAACATCTCAAGAGTCATAATAAACAATCACTTTTGCCTAGCACTCCTTGTTTTGGAGATTTCACAGTATGTGCCAGTGAAGGATATGAAGAAATTGATGCTAAATTAGCTCATTACAACCTTCCTCTTGGGTATGAAAAAAATAAATTTGATGAGAGGGATTTATTCATCAAGAAAGATTAACTCAGAATTTGTCAGGGTATGAGCATTGGTTTGGACTTGATGATGTGATTAGGAACCGAGATGAAGCTTCCACTGGTGAGAGAATGGCTGCATATAATAAAGTTGTGCTTGAAGAGGAATGGAAGAGAAATAATGTCCCATCATATAGAGAAGCATTTGTTGATATACAAGATCCCTTGGCTAGGATTGAGTAGCTTATTGCTCAAGTGAATGAAATAGTAAAAGATGTGCCCTTATACATTTTTGATACATCTCATACGAGTTACACATGAATGTAGGCTAAGGAGGTGGAACCTTTGGATCACATACCCCCACAACCCACCCCTGATGTATGTTTCTACACTAACAAAAGTGAAGAGGAAGGAAGTTATGAGGAGAGTGATGGAGAGGAGAAACCAATGGAGAAAATAAAGGCCCATGTGATTACACAATATGAGCCCCCTCAGGAACTTGTAAATTTTGAAACATCAGATGAGTTATTTGATGACATTAGGGTTAAGGTTGGTCATGAATTCATTTATGATAATGATTTTGTTAAAAATCCTGAGTTCAAATCATTTGTCTATGAGTATAAGGGGAAGAAAATAAGACAAAAGGAGCAAGACATTACTCTTGAAAAGGAAGTTGATTCCTTAGAAGAATTGAAAAGGGAAGTTGACAGGGAAATGCAATCTATCACTCCTAAAAGAGGTAGATAATTACTTCAAGAGCCTGGGGTACTACTTCTACAAGGATGGGACATGAGCTCAACAATTGTGTTCGACAGTTTCAGAAAAAAGAGAGGATACAACAATGAACTTATCAGAGGAAGCTAGTGATAAGATATATTCAGGGTCTGGATACAATCAAGATGAGGATGGCTTGCTTATTTGGTCACTATAACCTCATGAGAAGAGGTTGACAGTGATTGAAAATCCTAATCAAGTATTTGGACACCTTTTGGTCAAAAGAGTTGTGGACACTAATCCCTTCGAAACTGCAGAGCTGAATGTTAATGTGGAAAAATTCACTAGAGCACAAATTGGAAAATTGGTCAAAGAGAATGACAAATTGAAAAAGCAGTTATCACATCAAATGGAGAAGTCATCTTCCTCTTCTACTCCAAAATTGTACACTCCATGGCTCGAAAAGGATAAGAGAGTGTTAGATGCATTAGCTAATGTAGCCTATTGGAAAAAATCCCATTTGAAAGCCCAAGAAAATTGTAAAACACTAGAAAAGGAGGTGAAAATCATTAAGTACAATGTTGTGTCTGAGATAATCAACGAGAGGTTCAATAAGTTGATCAAGAAAGTTGATGATTATCGAGGTGTATTTAAGTAAATACAATCAGCACTAGAGGAGAATTTTTTATTACAAGGAAGAATGATTGATAAAAAGAAGGAACTTCTGGGTAAACATATCCTAAAACACCAAACAGTGCAAAGATATAATGGCTTGGTGATATCCCCCAACCAATATCAAGAAAGACTCGAAGAAGACCTCGGTTGTTTTAATTTGGTTCCTGCACTCCATGATGATATAGGGAATCTTCAAGAAAGGGATGATTGGAAAGAAAAATTTACAGAGTTTCTAACAATTGCATTGTAGGAGATCAACGAGGAGGATATGTTCTTAGAGAATACTCATAAACAAATTGAGAAATTCATGTACATAGATTATGATATGAAGGTGGTCATATCCAATGCTGAAACTCATGCATAAAAAGGGTAAATTGATCACCTCGTAGCTTTCAATCTGTTTATAAATCGAGTAGTGGATAATCTGGGCACAACTGAGCAACAGTCAGAATTGGTCAGTGGTAATGATGTGGACCCTATCATACAGTAAAATATTTGAACAGGTCTTAGATGACCACAAGATTTTACTCGGAGATTAATGGATTGGTACACATGTTTATGATTGTGTTAGTTTCTTAAATTAAGTTCAAAATCATGTTTTTTTATCAAGAGTCGTGTCTTTTGGTCTGAAGTTTGTTGCCTCTCATGTATATAGGAGAGACCAGGACCAAAAGAAGGATATAGGAGAAGATAGAAATCGAATAGGGATAGATAGAAAACAAAAAGCTTCCATAATGTTTCTATTTCAAAAGACTATGTTGTAGATATAATTTTGAGGAAATCAATGAAAGATCTCTAATTCTATGGATTTATATTGGTATCAATTGTTTGTTGAAAATATTCAATTATTTGGTTGTCTCCAATTTAATATTTCCTTATCATTTAAATTGGTATATCACATATATATTCAATTTATCAATGCACATTTGTTGTTCGATGGAGGAGCATCTATTTTCCTCAGTGTTAGAGTTGGCTATGGATGCCAAGATCTATGGACCAAATGGAAAGCACAAAAAGAGAGAGAGAATATGACAAGAATAAACTGAATTCAATGTCATTGATATGATATGAATATGATTATGATTATGATTCATTACAAATGAGAGAGACCCCTTGGTTATATAGCCAAGGTGAGAACATAGAAGGGCATAAGATTATGACAAGTGTCATAATATTATGACATGAGACAAATATGAAGAGCTATCACTCCACAAAAGGTGGAGAGATAATCACATGATGTGTCCACAAAAGGTGGAAATAATGAGGTAATGACATGTCAAGTCCACCAAAAGTGGAAAATCTCCAACAACCTTCTATGTGGTCCCTAAGTAAACTTAACTAAGGTGTAATTATGACCTAGGACAAGGTACAAGACATTTAATTACACCAACACTCAGACATGTAAAATTTGTCATATTGCACTATATTTAGCAATTTGTAAAACTTGACAAAAATGACCTGCAACAACTTTTGATAGTTTGCAATTTTATAATTTTTTTGCAACTTTGTCTCTTTTACCCAATTGACTCTAAAATCATCCTAATTCATAGTGAATGGTCTCACAAGACCTAATTAACATAAAATGACCTCCTCAAATGATAAAATGGCCTACTAAGATGCAATGGCCTTCAAATTTGAAAATGGAAGCTTAGGTGCTCCTGCACCAACATGTATGCTAAATGTGGGATCCTAGACAAGGCACTTGAAGTGCTCAAAAAAATGCCTCAAAGAAATGTGGTCTCATGGACTACAATAATTGCAGGATATACACAAATTAGATTTGTTGAAAAGGCTTTAGAAACTTTAAAGCAAATGCAATTTGTAGGTTGTTCCAAAACAACCTATGGTGAATTTGGGATATGTTTTAGAAGTCATTAAAGGGTATATGAAAATGGTTTTATATCTTGTCTACATTGCTTGAGGATTGAAGGAATTGAGAGATTGAAGCCTATGTTTTGTGAAATTTGTCTAAGTGAGGTTGAATGGTGCTCCTGATTGCTATTAGGCTCCAAGATGCCCATGCTAACAATAGAGACCTTTTTGGCAGATCAATATATGGATATTGAACCCACCATGCCGATCTACCAAGATTATGGGACCATTATCCAATCATCAAATAAACAAGATCAAATCACTTAAATGAAATATAACCTCGACCTATAACTTGTCAATGAAAGAATATAATAGAAAGGTGAAGGCAGAGGAAAATTTATTGGCCTTCACATAAATTTGATGAACCAATTTTCCATTAACGCAACTCAAGAACTCAACCAAGGTAGCAAAGAATTAAAAATCCAATGGGGGCAAGGAACCAATGCTTTGGAAAAGGATTTAGCCAACCACATAACATGTGGGAGCACATTGTACTAGATAAAGCTTATGAAAAATAAGATGGGGACAGTCAGTTCCATTTTCTATAATGTGGTAAGAGTCATACAGGTAACGCTATGTCAGGTTGGGGAACTCTTCTTGGAGGCTCTAAATGATTTGCCTCTTTTTTATAAGACTGTGTTGGCAGTGCCACCTAGATCACAGTTGTTTGGTGGGATTCCAAACCAAGAAAATGAGGTACAGTTGTGGAAATCTCATAGAGAGAAGCTACAAGCTACCATGATGATTTTGCTAAGTGAATTTATATCAAAGTCTTTCTTAGCCTGGCTTGAGATATGTGTAGATTATATTCTCTCTACAGATAGGCTTGGGGGAAAGTATTTTCTTGATCTTGTGAAAGGTGACAAGGAACTTGCAGAGAATGAGACATTGATTAGAGAAACATTGGACAGTTTGGATGCATTTGAAGGGAGCTTGGATTGGCTAAAAATGGTTTTTGGTTCAAATGTTGAGTTTCCATGGCAATGCATGTGTGAGATTGCTTTGAAGCACTCAAAGAGTTTGTGGGATGAACTTTTTGAAAGCCTATTTGTTAGTAGGATGAAAAAAATAATAGCTAATGGATTTGCAGATATGTGTGAGAGAGTTAAAGTTGGTAAATGCCTTGAAGTTACATCTTTAGCAAGTTACAAATATCTTGAAACCCATTTGCACAAATTAATTACTAGTGAGGGTTGGCTTGTCAGGAGATGGGACCTAAAAAGTGTCAATTTACCTGGGTTGAGTTTTAGATTTATGATGACAAATGATGAAGACTGGTTTGGTTTCCTTAACTCTTATTTTGGAAATGAGGTTAGTCAAATAAAAGATACCATAGATGAGGGGTCCAAGAATATTTTGGAAGACGTCCTAAGTTTTCTTCATGCACATAAATCTCCTTCAAGGATAAATGATTTAGCACCTTATTTGCAAGAGCAATACTTCCATTTTATCTCAAAATTGATTATTGAGATCGAACATCTTGCACATCTTTCAGAAGCTCTCTATCAAGAAATGAAAAATGAAGAGATGCCAGAAAAAATGAACAAGGAGACACTAGAACTGACAGTTATAATGGAAAGGGCACTTTTTTTTAGGAAGGCTTTTAGTTGCTCTTTGTTTTCATTCAACTTCCCTTCCACTAGTTCTTGGCTCATCTCACCTCTAGTTTGTCAAGAACAAAGCTTTAGTTTGAGGAAAGGATCTTCGACTTTTAGATATTCTAGTACTGATTTTGATTGCCCTCTTATAGATAGTTCTAGAAGACAAATACTAATGAGAGGGGTTGGTTTGAAGCCTGAATCACAAGATAAAAATAATCGCACAAAATTGAATAAACTGAGAAGAACTATGCACAATCTTTGTATCAGAGCTCATAGCATGTGGATATTGTGGATAACTGAAGAGTTTTCAGTCATTCTCACAAGATATCTAAGGGAGGATGATTCTTTATCCATGGCAACTCCTTTGAAGGCTTGTATTCTCATTTGCATTGCATATTTTGTTTTTTGTGGCTTATGGAGTTGGTTTCATTTCCATGATTCATCTAATCACCGATCTCTTCTTGTAGTTTTCATGAGATTTATTCTAGTTTTGATTTAAGTCATGGTTTATATATGGATATATTAATAACTGAATGAGAATAAAGCATCCAGAGTAAAGAGCTACATTTTATTCTTTCAGTCACTTCAAACTCTTTATTTCCCAATAAATGGAAAAGACTAACATGTGCCCTTTCCACCCTTCCAGTCCATATTAATCATGGAGATGTAATCTATAAGTATGCAAAAAAGTATCAAAGGGGAGCCAAAAAGTTAGAGATTTTCATAGGGCCTATGAATCAACTCTTGTTGTTTTTATATGAAAATATTGTTGTTTGTTTTCTATTTAAAATATCTATCAGTTTCATTTGGGAACTCCTATTTTTGGGAATTTAGTAAGAGTTCTCAAACAAAGTAGGATGGCATCTACTATAAAACTAAAGATTTAAATGGAATTTGAAGCATGATTTTATTTAATTTTTAATTTGATTCCTTAAGACAGCCTCATAAAATGCCCTTTTCTGATTGTATATCAAACTGCATACTGCTTCTTTTCTTTTACTGCTACAAGTCACAATTTTAATGTTGTATGCTTGCTTCGTCTCTTGTAGTTTTTTGTTCCATGATTTCAAGGCTTACCATTTATTAATCTATGATTTGTATAGTTATAATGGAAAGGGCACTTTTTTTTAGGAAGGCTTTTAGTTGCTCTTTTTTTTCATTCAACTTCCCTTCCACTAGTTCTTGGCTCATCTCAGCTCTAGTTTGTCGAGAACAAAGCTTCAGTTTGAGGAAAGGATCTTCGACTTTTAGATATTCCAGTACTGATTTTGATTGCCCTCTTATAGACAGTTCTAGAAGACAAATACTAATGAGAGAGGTTGGTTTGAACCCTGAATCACAAGATAAAAATAATCACACAAAATTGAATAAACTGAGAAGAACTATGCACAATCTTTGTATTAGAGCTCATAGCATGTGGATATTGTGGATAACTGAAGAGTTTTCAGGCATTCTCACAAGATATCTAAGGGAGGATGATTCTTTATCCATGGCAACTCCTTTGAAGGCTTGTATTCTCGTTTGCATTGCATTTTTTTTTTTTGGTGGCTTATGGAGTTGGTTTCATTTCCATGATTCATCTAATCACTGATCTCTTCTTGTAGTTTTCATGAGATTTATTCTAGTTCTGATTTAAGTCATGGTTTATATATGGATATATTAATAACTGAATGAGAATAAAGCATCTAGAGTAAAGAGCTACATTTGATTCTTTCAGTCACTTCAAACTCTTTATTTCCCAATAAATGGAAAAGACTAACATGTGCCCTTTCCACCCTTCTAGTCCATATTAATCATGGAGATGTAATCTGTAAGTATGCAAAAAATTATCAATGGGGAGCCAAAAAGTTAGAGATTTTCATAGGGCCTATGAATCAGCTCTTGTTGTTTTTATATGAAAATATTGTTGTTTGTTTTCTATTTAAAATATCTATCAGTTTCATTTGGGAACTCCTATTTTTGGGAATTTAGTAAGAGTTCTCAAACAAAGTAGGATGGCATCTACTGTAAAACTGAACATTTAAATGGAATTTGAAGCATGATTTTATTTAATTTTTAATTTGATTCCTTAAGACAGCCTCATAAAATGCCCTTTTCTGATTGTATATCAAAATGCATACTGCTTCTTTTCTTTTACTGCTACAAGTCACAATTTTAATGTTGTATGCTTGCTTCGTCTCTTGTAGTTTTTTGTTCCATGATTTCAAGGCTTACCATTTATTAATCTATGATTTGTAGAGTTGGGAAGAAACTAGATTAAAACAAGAGCATGAGGGTGGAGGTCAACTACAGTTAAGGTTGGTAAATGCCTTGAAGCCATAGTTACATCTCTGGCAAGTTACAAAGATGTTGAAACCCATTTGCACAAATTAACTACTAGTGAGGATTGGCTTGTCAAGAGAGGGGACATAAAAAGTGTCAATTTACCTTGGTTGAGTTTTAGATTTATGATGAAAAATTATGAAGACTAGTTTGGTCGCCTTAACGCTTATTTTCAAACTGAGGTTAGTCAAATAAAGATACCATAGATGAGGGGTCCAAGAATATTCTAGAAAACCTCCTAAGTTCTCTTCATGCACATAAATCTCCTTCAAGGATAAATGATTTAGCACCTTATTTGCAAGAGCAATGCTTCCATTTTATCTCAACATTGATTGTTGAGATTGAAGAACATCTTGCACATCTTTTAGAAGCTCTCTATCAAGAAATGAAAAATGAGGAGATGCCAAAAAAATGAACAAGCAGACACTAGAACCAACAGTTATAGTGGAAAGGGAACTTTTCTTAGGAAGGCTTTTAGTTGCTCTCAGTTTTCATTCAACTTCCCTTCCACTAGTTCTTGGCTTGTCTCATCTCTGGTTTTTCGAGAACAAAGCTTCAGTTTGAGGGAAAGGATCTTAGACTTTTAGATATTCTAGTATTGATTTTGATTACCCTTTTCTAGAAAATTTTGGAAGACAAATACTAATGAGAGGGGTTGGTTTGAAGCATGAATCACGGGATAAAAATAATAGCACCAAATTGAATAAACATTCATGAAATATGCTCAATCTTTGTATCAGAGCTCATAGCATGTGGATATTGTGGATAACTGAAGAGCTTTTAGGCATTCTCACAAGATATCTAAGGGAGGATGATTCTTTATCCATGATAACTCCTTGGAAGGCTTGTATTCTCATTTGTATTGCATATTTTGTTTTTTGTGGCTTATGGAGTTGGTTTCATTTCCATGATTCATCTAATCACTAATCTCTTCTTGTAGTTTTCATGAGATTTCTTCTAGTTCTGATTTAAGTCATCATGGTTTATTCTAGATATATTAATAACCGAATGAGAATAAAGCATCTAGAGTAAAGAGCTACATTTGATTCTTTCAGTCACTTCAGACTCTTTATTGCCCAATAAATGGAAAATACTAACATGTGCCCTTTCAACCCTTCCAGTCCATATTAATCATGGAGATGTAATCTGTAAGTATGCAAAAAAGTATCAAAGGGGAGCCAAAAAGTTAGAGATTTTCATAAGGCCTATGAATTAGCTCTTGTTATTTTTATATGAAAATATTGTTGTTTGTTTTCTATTTATAATATCTATTGGCATCATTTGGGAACTCCTATTTTTGGGAATTCAATAAGAGTTCTCAAACAAAGTAGGATGAAATCTACTGTACAATTGAACTACTGTTCCACTACACTATAAACATTAAACCCCTACCATCCCTACGCTCCTTTCATTGTACTCTACATGGTTGATAGAAGAGCCACTTTTCACTTTATTATTGTTCATCCTTTTTCTTTACGTGCTACTCTATTTTTTGCACTCAACTTCAAAAGTGATTTGCATGCCCCCTTAGAAAGTGGAATCTAATTTTAAGAGTTCAAATTCTGAAATTTGTATACACAACTCAATCTACATGTCCCTTAATATCATTTTTATAGATAAAAGTAAGTTCTCTTGTGAACTATGCAATTTGAGAGTGGAAACTTTGAAAATAAAATATCACTTTTAACATCTCATAACAAAAAAGAAAAGAATAAACAAACCTCGATTCCAAGTTCTCTATATAAATCCTTAACTTCTACAACACAAGATGGATCTACTTTTCCATAATTAGCCTAAAAAAGAACATAATCATTGTTAGTCAACAAGCAACTAGTAAAATTGTTAAAAAGAATGCATCATATGGATCATATGGCCTGACCGCGTATAGATTTGAAAAGTAAAATTAACTAAAACCATGGAAAGTGACTTACCACAAGATTCTACACAAATCGTGTCTGATGCGGAAAAATGGGCAGAGGTTGCAATCCAAAATCAGACGTCACTTTACTTCTCCATTTTGGCGGGCTACCTTGAAAATAAGGTTTCAACTGACTGCTCCATTTTGGTGGGCTACATTGAAAATAAGGTTTTCACCAAGGTTTTAGAGTATGTTTATTAAAATGAAAATTATGCTTATAAAAAAAAATTTGGTCCTTTTTCCTCTTAGATTATTTGGTTGCTTATTCTTATCTTTTGTTTTTTCTCTTCCTTTTGCTCTTTTTTTTGTTTTTCAAGGTTATTGGGTTTTAGTTTTTTAGGTTCTCATATGGTTTTCGTTAATTTTTATAATTTGGTGGTTTTTTGTCAATTTAGAAGAAGCTTTGGTGTTCATATGATGACACCACAAAACAAAATATTTATTCCACACAATATTTATTAATAATTTTATTTGTAATATTTTATTATTAATTATGGCGGGCTACGATTGAAAATAAGGTCTTGACAAAGGTTTTAGAGTATGTTTATTAAAATGAAAATTATGGCCAAGATTTTAATAATGAGCACATTTATTTAGTCATTTTTTTTTTGTTTGATATAAGTCATTTATTTAGTCATTTTTATTTGTTTGATATTAGTCATTTAGTTGTGATTTTACCCGATGACCAAATTAGTCACTTATAAATGATCAAATTAATCATTTATTTTTCAAATACTACTAGTGTTAGTCATCTGACTAAAGTTTTAGTCACATAGTCATTTATTTGTCAAATTCTACTAGTGAATCCTAACCCTAATTGAATGCTATTTTAAATTGTAACCATTTTTTTTCTTTTAGATTACCGCTTCATATTTATCTTCCCAAAAATAATATTAAAATATATTTAAAATAATATTTAACTTTTACTGAAAATATTTAAAAAATTAAAAAAACATAATCTCAAACAAAACTGACACTTACATAAAAAAGAAAATTATTTTTTAAATTCATTTTAGGAAGTTAACAATAATGACTGCGTTTTTTTTTTTCAAAAGATAAGAAGATAACATTTAAGAGTGGATATGGATTTGCATGTCATTTGAATGTCAATTTCTAGCTGAAGAGTTTTTCCTTACATATTACTTTTTGGTGGATGTCATTGTAATATGCCTCTTAGCATAATTATTATATTATATTATAATACAACCCACTCCCTCAATTCAAAATGTTTTTTAAAATTATCCATTTTAATATCATATTGTCTATTTTTTATTTGTGTGACTAATTATTAAGTTGTGTTATTTACCCAATGATTAAATTAGTCACTTATGATGATCAAATTAGTCATTTACAGTTGTGTTGTAAAAAATGAGTAGTGTTTAGTCATCTTTAGTTGTTGTTCACATAGTCATTTATTTTCCAAATTCTACTAGTGATTCTTCCATGAAGTGGTTTTCCAGATTCTACTCACACCCTGCCATGAAATTAATTTTTCATGATTTATTTGGGCCACTCCAATATGTCACAATTTTTTTTTGTTTTTGTACCTTAAGGCCCTCAAAAAAATAATTAAAACTCATTTAAAATCCATTCCCAATAGCCCTCTAAAGATAGGAAAAAAATTGTTTTAAATTCTTCTCTTTTTTACCCCTGAAAAAGCAAAACACAAAAAGCAAGCCTGGGTGCCCACTTTCACAGTTCCTATTATTTAGGAATCATGCTTTTGAGTTTTTTTAAATCTCCATAAATCAATCCTAACACCTTATAATGATTTTCAAATGTTTTGCAATAAAATATTTTAAAACTACTTTTTCTTGCTTTTTCACCCCATTAGACAACTTGTTAATGTGCAAAGGAGATTTTATTTGGAAAATTTAATTATTCAAAAGTAAATCATTTTCCACCCCTCAAAATGCAATTCAAACCAAATTAACTTATTCCAAAATTCACAAATACTTCCACAAAATTAACCTCTTTTTAATTAACACGGGATTGTCAATTTGGCATGGATGCTCCTGCATCTGACACCCATGGTAGAAACAAATGTTTCATGATTTGCATTCAGAAACATTTGTAGATCTTATGTCTATCTTGGATCCACCTCATTTCCTTGTCCATTGAAATGTTTCTATGCACCATTTTCTGCAAACTTACAACATTACCATGCTGCATCCTTCTTCTACTACCCATCATGTAATTCAAAGCATCAAATCTATTGTACCACCAATATACTTCATCAAAATAAAAATTAACAATAAAATTATACCTTCTCCTTCATAAAAAAAAATGTATTTGTTTGCCTCATTTGTTGTTCCACCTTTTCCACCTCCTTCCACTATGTCTCCTTCATGAAATTGCATTGTTTCAATGCCTTCTAAAAGGCATGATATTGCTGCAACTTGTTTTCCTTCACTCAAAAAAATGTTAGTACTATCATCAAAAGAATTAATTTCCTCATTATATGACAATGAATCATGACCGCTAATCAAAACATTTTCACTTCCATTGTTCTCAAACAAGTATTCTTCAGAAAAAATTTCATTAACCTTCACACTCAACTCTTCCAATTCAAATTTATCAAAAGATAATTCTACTACAACAAACTTATCTACTCCTTCACTCTCTTTCTCATCAATGAAAACAATAAAATCATATTTACCTTACCCTTTGCTGCCACCTTCTTTCCACTTGAGATCTCTTCTTCAATTTGAATCAACAATTCACCTTTCTCATCTTCTTCATGGTTAGTGTCAACAAAGCTAACATATTCATGATCCATACCATCTAAAAGTCTAATTTTATCAACCAAAAAATACCCAGCATTGTTGCAAACCTTACCCATTTCTTCTTTCAATGGCTTCAATTTGTGTTTAGCTCCATCCTTCATCAATGTGTACATGTTGGCATAACCATCGTGCATTGCCTTCCTGTCAAATTGCCAAGGCCTCCCTAACAAAATATGACACACATTCATAGGAATAATATCATATAAAATTTCATCTCTATAACCTTCTATATTAATATTTACCAAGCTTTGTTCGCTGATCAAAAATTTCCTATCATCTTGTAGCCATGCTAGCCTATACGGATGTGGATGTCTTCTTCTCTCTAGCTGCAATTTTCTCACCATCTCCTTAGAAACAAGATTGTATGTGCTACCTCCATCTATAATGGCATTACATACCTTGTTCTATCACATGCATATCATTCTACACAAACTTTTTTTTTGAA
The DNA here is from genome assembly GCA_007258455.2 of Sequoia sempervirens. NCBI lineage: Eukaryota > Viridiplantae > Streptophyta > Pinopsida > Cupressales > Cupressaceae > Sequoia > Sequoia sempervirens. Next base: position 603,109,481 of record VDFB02281492.1, on the reverse strand, counting down.
TTGATTTATCATCTTCATTTAACAAGGTTCTCCTTGCTATTAAAGTTTCACCATCTTCCACCTCTTCGAAATGTGTTGATCCTACATCTTCTCTATTCACATTTGCTGCTCTATTCTGATTTTCAGTCCTTCTTCTTCATCTTTCCTTTTCAAGAGGACAATCATATGCCCAATGACCTTCTTCTCCACACTTAAAACAAGTTCCTTGAAAGTTTTCTCTTCCAAAACCTCTACTCGATCTTCCTCTTCCTCTTGAATCTTGATCCCTAGGACCATATGGACCATCATACCTCTGATTTTTGCTTTTTCCTTGGTCTTTTTTTTTCTAATTTTTTTTATTATTATCTGCCCCATATGATCTTCCTTCAACCTCCTCTTCACAGCCTCTTCCTCTTTGTTTATTTTCAAACCTTGTATTCACTCTGAATGCCCAGTTCAGATAAGAATCCTATGGAACTCTTTAGTATACTCCTTCAATTTTGTTCCTTGTCTCATGCCTTGCATCTTCTTAAGTAAGTCTAACTCATAATCTACTAGAATGCATTTTCATCTTCTTTACCATTTTATCCCATCTTTTAATTTTCTCTTTTCCTTTTCTTCCTCTTTCCAACTAATTTTTTCTCCACCAAATTGAAGCATGACCCTTCAATATTGTCTTGGAAAATTTGACTCTATTCTAGTCTCCAATTTCTTCAAACTCAATAATCTTCCATATCATTTATCCAATCAATGAGTTCTTCTAGATTCAAGCTTCCATTGAAGGTAGGAACATAAATTTTTGGTCTCTTTCCCATTTTTTTCAAAGCTCTCAACAATGGGTCATTTGTAACTGCTACAATTTTCTCTCTTTACTCAGTATTTAGGCTAGCATTCTTTGGAGCTTCTTCTTCTTCATCACTATCTAGTTCCCTTCTTTGTGAAAACCCTCTTCTTATTTCTTCTTGAAGTGATTCCACTTGTCTTCTCAAAGCTCTAAAATCATTATCATGGAAAATGTTTTCCATTCTTCCTCTTCCTCTAACTCCACCACGATGGGCTCCTCTCCCATTGATTTTCACCAATACCCACAAGCTCAATCCTAGTGCAAACTGCCTCTCTTTGGCAGTCTGTTCACACACTCAAGATCTTCAAGCTCTGATACCACTAATGTAGATATAGATTGACACAAAAAATACCTCTCCAAACTCTCACAACAAATGCTCAAATAAAATGGAGGAATTGTAAATTAACACACAAAAATTTACTTGCACAGGAAACCATTGATTTTCTTCATTAAAATAATCTGGATACAAAAAAATTCAGTCATATATGGACTAATATGCAGCAAATTATTCTCCTACCGGAATCATATATGCAACTATAAATTAATCCTAACCAAGCTATGCTCAAACATTCATTGATCTTTTACAAACGTAACCATCTCCCAGCTCTTTTAAACCACCTGCAACACTTGCAACTTCAAACCAGCTATTTTGGCATCCTCATGGGCTATTGTTTATCAAACCAAACCTGAAACAAAACATGTCCAAAATTTCCTACAGAGAAAACCTATGCCCTCTAACCTATCTCTTAAAGATTTCCTTCAAAATTCTTCTTCAACAATTCTTCCATGAAGTGGTTTTCTAGATTCTACTCACCCTACCATGAAATTAATTTTTCATGCTTTATTTGGGACTCTCTAATATTTCACAACCCTTTGTTTTTGTTGCACCTTAAATCCCTCAAAAAAATAATTAAAACTCATTTAAAATCCATTCCCAGCAACCCTCTAAAGATAGGAAAAAAAACTATTTTAAATTATTCTCTCTTTGACTCTTGTAAAAGAAAAACTCAAAAAGCAAGCTTGGTGCCCACTTTCACAGTCCCTATTATTTAGGAATCATTCTTTTGAGTTTTTTTAAATCTTCATAAATCAATCCCAACACCTCATAATGATTTTCAAATGTTTTGCAATAAAATGTTTTAAAACTATTTTTTCTTGCTTTTTCACCCTACTAAGCCAACTTGTCAATGTGCAAAGGAGATTTTATTTGGAAAATTTAATTATTCAAAAATAAATCATTTTCCACCCCTCAACATGAAATTCCAACCAAATTAACTTATTCCAAAATTCAAAAATACTTCCACAAAATTAACCTCTTTTTAATTGACACGGGATTGCCAATTTGCCATGGATGCTCCTACATCATTGGGTTGAAGCAATAAATTGTGCTAACTATATTTATAATCAAATTCCCCAAAAATTAGTTCCAAATATCACTCCAAATGAGGCTTGGTCCCATATAAAGCTTGATGTTTCCTTCTTCGGGGTATTTGGTAGCTGTGAAGCTTGGCCATTCATACCAAATGATCAACATAAGGCAATAGAGAAGAATATCCAACCATTCATTTTTAGTGGCTATTGTGAGGATGTGAAGGCTTATCAAAAAATTTATCCTACCATGAGATATGTCAACTTTCATAGATATGTCTAGTTTGATGAGTCTTTCCCACAATCAAAATATGAACCTACTTTTTCTTCATCACTACCTTCTCTACCTTCTTTATCTCATGAGGATACATGTGCATTAGAGGATAGATACATCACATTATGGTTCTATAGCACCACCACTTCTATTTTACCTTAGTGGGCTTGCAATACTATTCAAGAGGATATATCTTTAGTTGGTGATCATATGGCTTCTCATTGTACTCATTCTCAATCTTCTAGTACTAATCTTCTAATTCATGTTATATATTTTGATTTGTAGAGTTTTATAGAGGTTTCAAGAATTCCAAAGTGGGATTATGATATGGACAAGGAGTATCCTTCATTGATGAGTATTCACACATGGGATTTGGTTTCTCTTCCTCTAGAGAGAAGGATGGTTTGATAAAAGTTGATGTATCACACCAAGTATGTAGATGATGGTCGGTAAAATCACAAAGTTGTGTCACACTTTATAAAGGAAATAGCCAACACTAATCCAAATTTTAAACTTGAATCAATAAAAAAATGGCATATACATGTTTTGAATTTTCAAATGATGTAAACTAGTAAAATGTGTATTTTTTAGCATATTTTATGTTTGTATTTAAAAAAATAAAATAAAATATTTTTTATTTATTTATTCAAGGGGTAAACGCTTTTGACCGGAGCTATGAACCAGAATACAACCATTCAACAATACCACCCCAATGGGGTTTGAACCTTGGTGGCAAGAACAACAGTGCCACCTATAAACCATCCCACCATGCCAATACCAGCAAAATAAAATAAAATAATTATTTTAAACTAGTTTTTAATAAATTATCACTATAATTTATTGCTGATAAAATGTTGAAAAATGAAGATGCATGAGATGTCAAACTTTTTATAGTAATTTGTTTTTCTTTCAAAAATTTCATGTGTATTTATAACTTGAAACTTTAGTGCATGGATATATTTTTTTCCAATTTTGATAAATATATATTTTAAATAAATATTAAAATGTGCGTGAATCAAAAAATAGTTGTTTCCACTGGACGTCAACTTTCATATTAAATACCTATCTAAAATAGAAAAAAAATATATACCATTTTGAAATAGATTCTTTTATCTAGTGCATCATATTCAATTTTTTTAATAAATTTTAGTATATTTCCTTGGAATAGTAATCAACCTAATATTTTGTGTTGATAACCTACTTTTAGTCAAAATTAAAAATAAAATATAAACAATAATTAAACTATTAAAATAAATATATTTTTGAAAACTACACTTATGGATCTACAAAAAGGTATTTTTATATTTTTAAAAAAATATTGTTTACATTAGTAGGAGTTATTGAAACTTCAAGTTTTTTAAATAATTTTATTTTTTTAGTAAATTGGACTCAAAGTGGTGCTCCATATATTTTTAGCCAAAAATTTTAGTTGAAAATGTGGAAGTATCTTAGATAGAATGAATCTTACTAGATCATATGTTTGACCAAAATTGATTTTTAGTTAGAAATACTTAAATTCAGTTGTGTTGATAAGTTGGTTGAAAGTGTGACACAACTTTGTGTTTTTACCCTAGTTCTATTGAGTGATACAAGGAACCTCTTATTTCTAAGGTCTTTTTCTAGGTTGAGGTTATTGACTACTCTAAGATACCTGCCCCTATGACTAAATATGGATTTTTCTCACCTTGTCGTTTTTCCTACTATATCTCAAGGTTGACCTTTTTATTAGATGAATGTGAGGAGTTCATTCTTACACAGTGATCTTCATGAGGAGATCTACATGGAGAAACCTACAATATTCATGCAAGGCTCTTCTCTTGTTTGTAGGCTATGGTGTTCTTTATATGGTCTCAAACAAGTCCCTAGGGCATGGTATGAGAATATAGATAGTTTCCTACTTGCATCTAGTTTCACACATTCTAACTCTAATCACATAGTCTATGTTCAAAGACATGGAGCTAATATTTTGATATTGGTCTTTTAAATAGATGATTTGATTCTCACTAGTAGCTCGTCCATACTTCAATATACAATATTCATAGATGGAACACTTTGACATGATAGATATTGGGATTTACATTTCTTTCTTGGTTGACAAGTTCTTCAATATACTGAGGGTATCTCCATATATTAGTAGAATTCTACCATTATTTTTCTTCATATTTTTAGCATGACTAATTGTAGGCAATCTCCTACACTATTCCAATCATGTATCACATTAATTTTCATTTGCACCACCTAGCATTGATGCTACTTTGTATAGATATTTGTTGTGAAGTCTCTTGTATTTGGAACACACTTGTCCTAATATCACCTTTGATGTTGGGTTTGTCTCTTATTTTTCCCATGATTCTCATGAGAGTCAGTAGAGAGTAGTTAAGATCACTATGAGGTATATTAGGGGAACTACACACTTTAGAATTCAATATACACCAAGAGCTTCAAAGATAGTACACTTCACTGAATTGGATTTGATAGGTGATGTTGACTCATGGAAGTCCACTTTTAGGTTTTTTTGCCTTGGTTTAAGTCCATTTGATTGGTCTTGAAAGAAGAAAACTATTATTGCATTATCATCTGATGAGGCTAAGTATTGAAGTGCAATCCTTTCCAACTAGGAGGTTTTGTGGCTTGGATAGATTATGAAAAAGTTTGGTCTATCACGTGACGGTCCTACACTTATTTGGTGTGATAGAAAAAGTGTCATTCACATTACATGCAACCCAATTGAGCATCAAAGGATGAAGCACATTGAGATAAAAATGTATTTCTTTCAATGACTCATCCATGATGGTCATCTCTCCTCAGAGTATTTTCCTATTGAGGAGTAGGTTGTAATCATCTTCACTAAACATTTGGTGTTGCCTCTTTATCTTCAATTGTGATCAATGCTTGGATTAAAGGAAGTTGTCTTTGGGGGGCTTCTCGTGTCCTTCACATTTTTACATTTATTTTTTGGAGAGGATTTTTTCCCATGATGTTTTCTCCTTTTCTTTGATTGTGAGATATTTTTTCATCTGTACATGGATACCTTATTAGGCCTAATTATCGAGACCCATTTCTTGCTTTTTTATTTATTGGTTTAGTTCCTCCCTAGGTTGTACTTAAGGGGGGTTGTTGGTGTGAACATGGTACTTTATCTAACCACTTATACTTTAGGACATATTCACACATTAGTATTAAGTTTACTTGGATAGCTTTTTTTGTCTCAATTCATAGGATTAAGATACTTGGCGCAATATTGTTAGCTTTAGGGCTTTTCCCATTGCCAATAAAGCAAGGTTATTTTCATTCATTGTATTATTATGTAATTAATTTTTCAAGAAATATAGTAATTTATCTTTGCAAATCTCAATCTTGAAAGGTTTTTTGGCATTTTTTGGTAGATTCTTGTACTTGGGGTTTCATCAATTCTCCAACAATCATGACCCCATTTATGTTATCTACATTGAAGCTCTCATGCACCCTATGATCAAATGAATGACCACTCATGCAAACACTTGTAAGAAAAATAATGTTTAATAATATTCATACTATGGAATAAGAATTTTTTTTGAAGGGACCCGAAACCATTTACAACTTTAGGTACAAAATGTTGCTCAAAAGATACAACACTAGATAGTCAACAACATCAAAAACCCAAAAACCACAAAAGATAAAAACAGCTGCTCCAAAGATAAACAAAGAAGAACACCAGCGAAACAACATCAAGCAACAGTGGGAAAAGAAAAGCTAAACCACATGTGTAGTCTTTCGACCACCATGAACAAAATTTACAAGGGACTAAGAGGAATGATTATGCTTAGGGAGACCTCTCTTCCTTCTTTGCACAACCATCCAAGAAAGATCATCCTCCAAAGGATTAGAGAAAGGGGAAGTCAGAGGACAAGCCACCAAAGGAAAAAAAGGAAGAGAACCAAGAGTGTCACTCCCACAACCAACAATAGCAACAAGAGTTGCAGATAAACTAGAAGACACAACAACAACAACAACAAAATCATAAGCAACAATAGCAGCAACCTCACTAGCCGCAACAACAACTGTAGACAAACTAACTGCATTAGTAGCAATTGCAGACGAACCATCAGCTACAGAAGAACCAACAACAACAATAGAACTAGAAGCCCCAACAACAACTGCAGAAGACCCAAGAGTAGCAACAACAGATGGCAACTGAGAACCATCAATAGAAGAAGCCACAACTTTAGGGTCCAAGTCTTCATCCCCAAAATCATCATAAGATTCACCCACAGTAAGATGCTCACGAAGGGCATCCTTCCACCAAGTAGCATGACTTCAGCAAGATCTCTGATAGTTTGCAGCCAAATGACCTATAGAAAAACATCTCCTACAATGGAAAGGAAGACCTTCATAATCAAGAATCTGAGACCATGGTCTATCCCCCACCATCAAAATGACATCCCCAAGTAAATATTTTGAGGTATCAACATCCACAAGAATGTGGGTGAAAGTAGGATGATCATAGATAAGAGAAGATGAATCAGCCATAACAAACCTACCAATAGCATTTCCAATAGACTCAAAGCAAGAAAGAGTTCAAAACTGAATAGGCAGATTAGGAAGTCTAACCCAAGTAGGAACAACACTAATAGATTTAGAAAGAGGGTTGAAAGAAGGGTCAAAAGACTGGAGAGAAAGCGAGTGCTTTCCCCACAACCGAACACCCCCTTCCAACACCTGAACCCTATCCTCCTTAGATTGAAAAGTAGCCACAAAAAAAACCCTAACCAAAGGATAGAGTTAAATCATATCCCCAATAATAGGCCTCAAAGACTCCAAAACCCATTTGTGAAAATTTGGAAGGGAGGGCCATAAACCATTAAATCTACAAATAAGAACAGAACGAGAGAAATAATCTTCTTTATCCAATACCTCTTGCCCACAAATAATAGTAGGGGCAGAAGAAGAGTATTGTAATGGTTTACCCTTAAAAGAGGGAAGAGAAGAAGAAGGGATTTTACCACTAGAACCAACCACCTTAGCAAAGGACTGAGAAGCAAGGCATGAAAGAGGGACATCCACGTGCAACAATCCGGGCCCTAAAGGAGGAAAATAAGAAGTAGCAAACCCACCTAGCAAAGGTTGTGAACCATCAGGAGACACAACTGAAGACAATGATGGCCCAACAGCAAGCAGCAAACCATTTGTAGACACCCGTGAGCCAAGAACACACGACCTAGTAGTGGCCAAAACTGACCCAGCAGAAGCCGACAACACACCAGAAGCCAACGGCACACCGGAAGCCGACAACACACCAAAAGCCAATGACACACCAGAAGCCAACGACACACCATTTGTAGAAAGGAAGAGGGTTTCAATAGAGAGCGAGAGAGCCATTTCAAAATTGGAATAAGAAATTGTTGTTCCTAATAAATTTCATTATTATATTGCCAATATTCTCTTGAAATAATGTTATTCATAGCTCTTAATAGCCTAAGGCCCACTTAATATAAAAATTCAGATATATACAACCATGAGAATAAATATTAACTATACTAATTATAGACCTTTGGTATCACAATCAACCATAAAAGTATATTTGAATAAAATAGATACATAATTAAATTGTTACATATATATAAAAATCTTTGTAAATTAACTTTACTACTCCATCTTATGCAAATACCTGAATAGGATTGATTCCAAATAAAATTAACACAATAATTCTCTCCTTGAATATGAACTCTCATAATATTTTCTCTTTTTAGTGCTATATAATAAGCACAAAAGTAACTTTAAATAAAACACAAAGGTCTACTCATTGATTTTCTCTTCTAGTTATGGAACAATAGCTTATAAACTAAAATAGAAATAATGTCTATACGCTTTCAATCAATTATACAATCATATAGACTTTACACTTATAACAAGTAAACCAAAGTAGTGAGGACTATTGTACTACGAAGAAAAGAAATGAACCACATTCTTGCTAAATCCATCATAATATTTTCCCTCAAATAAGAATTAGAACTACAAGTGAAAACTTGCTACAACCACAATAGTTTTAGAGTAACAATGAAAGAATCCATTCTAGATTGAAATAAGAATTACTATATAGAAAAACTAGTTAAAAAACTTCTAATAAAGGCCAAATCATATAATGAAATTTTAGAACATGGATAAATAAAACATTTATTGATTTCTCCTAACTAGTGGACCAAGTATCCTTTACATAATATGCATATAAGCAAGCTCTCATTTAGTAATAATAGATGTATATATACATTAACAATAAAATGGCATTGAGTTATATTGCTTTTGAAACCCTTCCCTAAACTAAGTAGTATAACATAAGTGTTTGGACAAATAAATTAGAGTTTTCTATCCTAGGTTGAAATTGTTATATTCCTAATAATTGTGAATACCTCAAAATGAACATAGGGCGTCTTACAACCAACAAGTGAAGTTCAAAAAAATTGAGACGTTACACACCCTTACAAGAACTAAACAATATAATTGTTTGAGGCTTTTCAACTCACATAACAATGCAAAACAATACTACCATATGCTATATCTAGCTACTGTCACAAAACACACTTCTGAACACACATATTCCTTTCAAATGTTATGCAACATAGTATATATATTATGATTTACGTGCATAAAACAAAACATATTAACATACCCATGATTTGATGAATCCTTTCCTTATTTCCTTTTCTTCCAACTCTTTTTCCACCCCTTTTTATCTCTTTCTTTTCTCTCTCCTCTACTAATCAATCCCTTCTCCCTTACAAAATTTGATAATATCACCATAAGAATCCACCCCACTATGTGGTTATTATTCCCACAAGGGACTCCATGCTCACCAAAACACAGTTTATGCCACTAATCTCTCCAACCTCCTACACTATTTTCTCCATGTTGCCATGAACTCCCTCAAATCTATAATCTAGGGTTTCTTAGGTGCCAATTCCCCCCTTTTTCTTATTTCTCATTTCTCATTTTCATTTTTTTTTTAAAAAAAAAATTATAATAGTTTTTTTAATCATTTTATTAAATACAAAAAAAATGAGTCTAGGTAATAAAGGTTATGTAAACAAGGTTAATTACCAACATAGTTGATATCACAATGATTCAAAAACAACTCAAATCAAGAGACAAATACATAACTACTTAAAACCACAAGCAAATGGGGATTCAAAAATAATAAGCCCTGAACAAAAACCTTCACTAATGACTATAACATTCAAATACACAATTATATGCCAAACAATGATAATGGTATTGCAACATTTAAACAACCAACTCCCATCAGCTACTATTAGCCTCCATAAGGGAAATGTGCCATAACGGTTCTATTACTACGAGGAGTGCACCATTATGGCACCACTCACCCTTTCCCAATAGAGGTTATCATAGAGGAGTTTAAAATATATATGTATAAGCACACCAAGACTAATAATAGTTTTGCAATAAAATCATGTAATTAAACTCATATTAGATAATTTGATCAATGAGGGTGATACTAAGCTAAGAGTGACACATGACTTACAAGAAATTTTTAACTATATTACACTATTGACATAATAATCAACTAATAATAAATAAATCATGGCAACTATCTTTCAATGACACCTTACATGCTCCTAAGCAACTACCATGCATCAACATATAGTTGTATTATTGACCCATGTAGGAGTGAGGTTCTTGGTAAATTGGGTTTGACTACCATATCGTTGCCATTTGTTATCCTCTCCTAGATGTTACTCTCCTTCAACATGTCAAAGGGGGAAAATATTGTTTTGCATCCACCTTGGATCAATACAAATGGTAGTTAATATGTTATTAACATCATAATTCTCAAATCAATTAAGATAATGAGGCTCTTGGTAAATTGGGTTTGACTACCGTATCGTCGCCATCTGTTATCCTCTCCTAGATGTTACTCTCCCTCAACATGTCAAAGGGGGAAAATATTGTTTTGCATCCACCTCGGATCAAGATTTTGTACAGATAACGAATATCCATTTTTGCAATATCTTGCAACATATAATGTAACATTTAAAATATTGATTTTGCTCACCCTAAATAATATTCAATCATTAAAATATATATCAAATAAGTGATTAAAAATGGGATGTAACATATATGAAGTGTATACTACTCTTCACCCTTCAAAAGTAAAAAACACGTTCTACAGTCTAAAATAACCTTGTAATATAATGATGATAAGAGTTCAATTTGTTAATAATCAATTATCTATAACTTATTGCAGGTGCATCAGTAAAGTTATTTCTCATTTTTAGGCCAGAAGTTATGTATTTATTCAGGCTCCCTAGCACTTAGCAAATTGTTTTCCAAATAGTTAAAGCCTATATAGATCCATGTGTAGAACTGTTCCAACCTATAATCAATTGATCAGAGATAAATAGCAGATTACTTTATAGTCTTGTCTGCCATGCCTAAAAGTGTTTTACTTTTTACTGTATATATTTGTGGAAAGTAACCAAGGAAAAAGCACCAGAATGGAAAATGAAGTTTCCCTTCATTTACGGAACTGAAATATTTTGGTGGTGTTAAATCTTGTGAGCTAATCTGTATATCTCAGAGAGAAAATGATGTCTGCCTTTTTTTAAAAACTTTTCTCATACTTAAAATACAGTTCCAAGAACTGTTTTAACAATTAAAAAAGAAGGAAAGAAGTTAAGGTACATGCAATGATCCATTCTCGTAGTAAGTACCCACTCATGAAATCTCTTTAACAGAAAAATCGAGAGCTGGTGACAGTTTTAAGAAATCATGCTCAAACTTTTCTTTAAAAAACTAAAATAGAATCAGCTTATAAATTAAAATTGTGACTTCATTTTGTGATTATATAGGGCCCAGTTAGGGCTTTAAAATATACTAATTCTTTGCCACTTTTATGAGTGAACAGTCTCTCTTGAAAACAGCAGATCTTGTGGTCAAATCTCTATCTTTTGCATATTTAAAATATTGTATAAAGGGTGAAGTGGGTGCAGGTAAAGCAGAGCTCTCAATTATAGGTCCCACCCTTTTAAAAAGTTTAAGCTCTCATTCTCAAGTGTATATGATCTAACTGGTATTTTTCATAGGGATCTAATTTTGCAGATTTTAGTATTTCAATATTTTCAGCTGGAAAAAAATGGCCGAAAACATGCTATAGCTGCTGAATGGGTATTTTTTAATGGTACGTGAGAGCCAGCAGGCAGTCCAAATTTTGAAAAAAATCAACAACTCGCCGGAAATTTTGAAGTTAAAAAACGAGTGTTGCACCATAGTTCAGCTACTGTTAATTAAAGACGAGAGTAGATGAGGTGTAAAAGATGTAAATATCCAAGAGAACCATAATTCTGAACAGGCTGAAACTGCGTTTATTTCGATTCAGAACATTAAGAAGCCCGGTCCTCCAGTGGACCAGATTAGTATGACCAAATCTGAAAACAGTACCCAAACTAGAAGATATTCAATTGTTTTAGTATTGTACACAACGAAATCCTGGGGTACAAGAATATTGGATAGCGATTTTCGTATACAGAATGTTGTACAAATCAGACTAAAAGCCATCGTGAATGTTATGTAAAACATTATTTACATATAAATGAATGGAATTTTGTAACTAATTCTGAATGCCATCAAGAACAATGTGAAAACATTTTTTCAAGATAAATGAATAGATGATTAGATAAATCACTTTGAAAAGGACTGCTGACCGAACACAAGAATGTTGGTCCTAAAGGGTGGTGATAAACAATTTCTTTACAACCCAAAAGTTGGACAAAATTCAGGCATCTCTTTTTCCATCATGCAGGTACTCTTGATGTTTCCTCTTCATCAACATCTGAATCTTGATGGTTACTGTCTCTAGCTGATTTCCTTACTCCCACAGGTTTTCTATTTTTTTCGTTAGGGGAATGGTACATCTGCCAATGGCTGTCATTGTTGCTCATCTGTATGCTTTGTAGTGTGAGGCCATCAAGCTTCCAAGATGGCCCTAAAGTTTCTTGCCTATGGACTTCACAGTAACACACTCACAAGATCAATCCTGCTTCATCTCAAAACTCCAAAGTATTATATGCACCAACATTGTATAAGCTATCTTATCTATTCACCAACATTGTATAAGCTATCCATAAGCTATCAACAGTGTTCAAAATATACAAGTTTTCTGATTAAAATATTTCAGAATAGAGGGCGGAGTAACAACATTGTATGCAGACGGAACAAGATGGAAAATAGACGTTTTCTTCAGTGGACTAAACCCACAATCTGAAAGGTGAATGCTTTTTATTTTCTTGTAATTTTAACCCTACCAAAGATAGAAAGCAGTAAGCATTATATCCCAGTCTAAAAGAGGCTATTAAGGGTCAAGTTTCAAAACTGCTAAGTACTTCTAGCATGGATAGGTTAATTGATAGTTCTACAGACTGAAAAAAAAAAGTGATGGAGGATGCAAAATTACAAGAAGCTACAAGATCATTTATATAATATAAGTCACAAAGAGAATTAAGCTTACATCCTCTTTCAAGAGACAGAATTAGTACATAAACTCTTCCCCTATCGATTGCCAAACTCAACTGCTTATGTCTTCTTTGTGACAGCTTCAGCACTCCTCTCCAATGGACAAAATTTTGAGCTCTTTTGTTATCTTCACTCACCTTGCTGCTGCGCCTTCAAGAGCCATCTGTCTTCAGGGCAATTCTTCACTTAAAACTCACCAAGTTTCCTGCATTCGTCCTACGTATAATCAAATTGCTCTTTAAGCCAGTTCTCTACTTAGTACTGCTCTGATCAGTAATCCACTCGCCTTATACTGTTCTGATCAGGACAGCCTACTTCTCTTACTCAACCCCCACGCTCTGATACGACTTGATGGAGAAAGATTCAGTAGAGGCTTTTTCATTCTGCATCAAGTGGTGTCAAAGCATATTGAATCTTCTTCCATCAATATTGAACAAGCAGTCATCGCCCGGTTCATGGCTTATTCTATTACATCCTTATATTAAATGGCAGCATACCAAAAGAATTAACCCAAATTTAAACACCCCAATTATTAGTTTGAATTCAACATACCTGTAACATTGCCTGTAGAATCGGCACAGTACGTTGTGAATAGTTCCCTATAATAAGCCACATGCACATTACCCCTTTCATTTAAGTTTATCTGTAACACCCTTAACATCCGCTATCCCCATTACAAACCCCTTGTGTGTGATCATATACATGGGTGACTCAAATCTAATTACAGAAAAATAAAACAATCCAAAGAAATAAGAGGGTTATCAAGGTCAACAGGCGGCAAGGTCGACTCAAACTCTGACTCCGTTACACTAGCAATTTCAGCAGACAATTCACATACATTTTTGGGCTTTTCTGCAACCTCTTCCTCCAATTTTTGTGGCTCAAAACAAGCTATATCCTTACCCCTGATCTGACTAGTCCTTCTCGAAGAATTAGCCCTCTTCAAAGGATCCCCGTTTTTCATGGCACTGCTTGTACAGCCTTTGGTGGCTCTGAATGACGGCGACCCAGATCTCAGTTCCCCAAAATTTTGTCTCTTGACAGGGACCTTCTGAGGCTTCGGTTCGACAGAATCAGGCTTCCTGGAGCTCATGAGTTCGATTCCTCTAGCAGGAGACGCAGCAGTTCTACAAGGTCGAGGCCTAGTAGGAGTCGCTTCCTGACTCTGTCTACCAACGTGAATTTGTCTGTCGATGGGTTTGCCAGAAAATGGCCTGGCTGGCTTGACACTCTGCGCTGATAAGTTAACATTCTTGTTTTCCTTGAGCGATCTAACAGGGGCCCGAGCAGGGGAGCTGTGAGCACCCCGCACAGTCTCATGAACAACCACCCGCTTCTCTTCAGGAAAATCCGGAGATTCTGCTTCGACATTGGGCTTCTGTAGAGAAAGGCCCTGCGGTTGCACAATTTTGTCCTTGCTTGGATTTGGCTCGTGTGAAGGTGTAGGGCAATTGAATGAAGTGCCCTTGGGAGTGGCAGTGTCCTTGAAAAGGGGGACACTGTTTCTGCCCCTGCTTCTTTTGCAACTAGTACTGATACAGCTGCCCATCACATTGAATGCTTTGGCTGCTCCTCCATGCTCATGCCCATCACACAAGATAAAGACAAGGCGAGTAACGACAGCACAAGAATTTCTGTTTCTGTTTACGTTAGGACACAAGCTTTTTGAAATTTTGAAAAATGGGCGGCGTAATGAATAGCTCAACGTATAAAATAAACACAAGATAGTGGGTAGGGTCTCCACACAAAAGCCTTGTCCCCCTCTACTTATGTATTAAGGTATGAACTCTTGGAGGAT
>VDFB02281492.1:603078383-603094615 GCA_007258455.2 Sequoia sempervirens | reverse complement strand
CCAATTATAATAAGTTGAATAATTATATTATTTATTATGTAAAATATAGCTAATATATAATTAACTATATTGTAGAATATTAAAACCTAGCTAAATGGGGCCAAAATTTTCAACTTAATTAACATACTATAAAACCTAACAAAACTAGGTTGTAGCTCATCAAATTGAGAAGTGGAAAGGTCAATGCCGTGGTGGTGAAGAGTTTGAGTAGTGAAAACAATTATTAGAGGAAGAGTTTGGAGTGAAAACAAGGTCAATACCAATGCCGAGGAAGATGTTGGAGTTAAAACAAGGTCAATACCAGCGTCGACGAAGAGTTTGGAGGAGTGAAAACAAGGTCAATATCAGTGTCGAGGAAGAGTTTGGAGGAGTGGAAACAAGGTCAATACCAGCGCCGAGGATGAGGTTGAGGGCACTCACGAAAAATCGCTGACCAAGGGGCAATGAGTACTATAAGTTTGGCACCCCCATTCTCTTTAACCTTCAATTTTCATGCCTAGTTTCCAAAGATCTTCTCGTAAATTGGCACCCCTATTCTCATAAAATGGTATAAGATAAGAAAAAAAAAAATAGCTTATACAAAACATATCCACTACAATCCCATTCAAGCATTTTAATTAATTCCTTGAATTAAACCTAAAACAAGAATCATACACACCACAATAGTGAAATGAATGAAACAACCCTTGATCATTTTATTCAAAATTCAGATATGCTTGTACAATGGAGAGACATGAGTTTGAATTAATCATATCAATTCAAATGCCAGTACTATCATAAAATATCAAATCCCCATGAATTCAAAACCTACCATAGAATGACTCAAAACCTAAATTGCATTTTCCCTAAAACCATCGGACTTTACAATCTGCTCTGCAACTTCATCTAGAATCGACCAAAATATCTAACTTGCTAACCCGTACTTTTGGCCTTGAAATCCTTCTTATAGAAAAAGGAGGAGAAACAAGCATCGAGCCATAAAAGCACACATGTCACCGAATGGTGGGCCTTGTACTCTCTTCATCATTGGCCAATCAAAATTGATCACCTCATTCACCTTGACACTATAAGGTTTGTACTTAACTGCCACCTGATTTGCTTCTCTTTCAAAAGACTCCAAGAATGAGCTGGTGCTAATGATTTTGTCCATACAGCTCACCAACAAATCATAATCTGAGTTACCCTATTTTTCAGGGTTTTGTAGTCCAAACATGATATAAATCGGCTCTTACACTTTTTGTGATTACTGTAGCTTGTGTAAGAGGCCTCGTGGATACTGTTGTAATTGTAGGATGCATGAATAGGGCATAGGTTTTAACAAAACATGTATAGGAGATATGATTTTATGAATTTTTATCCATATGCAGACCTAATGGGTTGTTTCTGAACACTGAATATAAATCACACACACACACACACATATATATATATGTATGTATGTATATGTATTTTTAAATGTAAATGTAAATGCAAATGCAATTACTGGATGCTCTCCTAGAACAATAAATGCAACATATCATTAAAGAAATCTATATCTATGTATATAAATGTGTATTTCTAAATGCAAGTGTAAATGCAAAGAGCATATGGTTTTGTAGTGTTATAGATACAACATATCCATAAATTAATGTAATTGAAATTATAAAGTCTTCAACACATATAATATGAAATCGATCATATTGGTGTTTTTTCCTGTAAACCAGGTTGGTCTTCTAATCTACCTATGGAATTGCCAATTCTAATCAAGGGCAGCTCAAAGGACCTGGACCAACTGATGAGAATTTTAATAATAACCTCCTACACTTTGGGCTCTGCAAGACCCAGGAGGGTGGTCCTTATAATGTGTTTATGATCTCTACACCAAAATCATAAACAATCATTAACGATTCATAGATAATCCCATAAATAGCTCAACAGAATAGGATACCACTAAAATGAATTGGCCTTTCACCAGTAATATCAACTACTTGGAGCATGAGATGATTACAACATTATTTCATAACTTATGATAGTCATTTTATTTTCAATTTGGCGGCAATCCCTAAGCAAAGACATACAGACATAGAGTTTCACAAATTCATACAATTTAGATTAGTGACGTATACCATTGGGGAGTCAAATTCACAAACATTCATGATTCAACAATAGATTTAAATACTTAGCACGCATGATCCCTGGCAATATTGCATTACAATAGTGTCAATTCCTGTCCTAGCCCAATACTTCTTACTAAATCCCTCTACAAACATACCCATCCATGATTCCATCCAAGCACTTTAATTAATTCTTTGAATTAAAGCCAAAACAGAAAACACACACATCAGAGCAATGAGATGAACGTCATAATCCTTGATTATTCTATTCAAAATTATGATATGTTTGTATAGAGGAGAGACATGAGCTCGAGATATAACATCATAGCTCAAATGCTAGTGCTGCTTATGAAACATCAAATCTCCATAACTTTAAAACCCATTACAGGATAACCCCAAACCTACATTGCCTTAACATTCAAAAAGGTTCTTACAATTTGCTCTGCAACTATACCTAGACTCGACCTTTAAAATATCTGACTTGCCAACCCTTATTTCCAGCCTTGAAATCCTTCTTATAGAAAATGAAGGAGTAACAACAAGCATCGGCCCAAAAATTACACATGTCACCGGTCAATTGGACCGCTATGTGCCAATTCAAAACTATGATCAAAACCACCAAGTCTCAGAGCATCTTTTCATTGATTTCTACTCATTACACAATAGATGCAACATTTGTTACACCTCAGAACCTGTGCCCAAAGCTGCCATGGAAACAAAACGATAATCAATTATAATATAACTGTTGAGCTATCAATTGCCAATAATAGACACCGTTCCACTCCTCTTCGGTTAAGTACTTGTCCACCCAATTCTGATATTCCTCATCCGTTGGCAAATTAAAACTCACCACCTCCCTCACCTTGGTATTGTAAGGTGTGAATTTCATCACAACCTGATTCGCCTCCCTCTCAAATGACTCTAAAAACATGTTGGTATTAATTATTTTATCCATGCTGCTTACCAACAAGTCATGGTCTGAGTCATCACAAATCAATTTGATTTATGCATTAATAACCTCTTCTTCCCTATCTTGCCACTGCTGCAGTGTCTTAATATTTCCTTGTGCATCTATTACATATTACAAAAAAGTGTCATTCCAATCATCAAAACTTTTTACTAGTTCTCTAATTTTCCTACTCAAATCATCAAGCAGGGCCTGGAATCCCTTCAATGATTTCACAAAGATTTGAGTAGGCTTTAATGACTGGGGCCTGTTATTTACATCAAATTTGGAAGCCTTAAACATAACATCTAAATCAGTGGCCCGAGGGATCCACTTCCCGATCTCTGTTAATGTTTTGTATTCCACCCAAGAATAAAGAATATAAAGAATGTACAACTGGCAATCTAGAATCAACCTTCTCATTTAAATGCCTCAAAATGGTGTCAACCACCTCATTGTGTTTAGCCATAGCACCATCCTCACTTTCCCTTAAGGCAGCCTGTAATTCTGTGATTTTATTCATCATCTTCTTTTTGCTAGGATCTATAGAATACTCATCTTCCTCTTCGACTGGCCTTGGTGAAGGACTATTATTAGGTGTCTGAATTGGGCATCCAGGAGTAGAAATGATTGGGATAATAGGGGGAAATGACCTAGAAGTAATAGGTAATGCTCTGATAGTAGAGGCACTGGAGGATTCTCCCACCTACCCATATCTCAATCTATCTACTTCAGACTGTAGCTCAACATCTTTCTGCTGCATTCTACTATACTCCCCAATTATTGCATTGTACTTTTCCATCAGGCTTTTTTTTTCAGCTTCATCTCTTTCAATTGTCTTCTGGGGGGTGATCCCATAATAGTGGTTTACAATTTTTGGCCAAACTGGACAATGAAATTATTATTTTTAACTAAATCTTCACATTCGGGCACCTATAGCGGCTAAACTGTGAGGAATTTGAAGATGGTGCAAACTAGAGTCTCATAAAATTTTATCTGTAGATTCTAAAAATATTTTTTTCAAATTTTTTGGAATCAAATTGCACTTCTTTTTCCATCTCCCATGAAAATAGATTTTTTTCTTCAGAAAACAACATTTTTAAAAAGTGACGCACATCGTATAACGCATAACTTTTTTTCCATGAAGGATAAAATTCTAATTCTTTCAAATTTAGATTTGTAACTCTGATATCTAGTGCTTCTAATTGGTTAGATAGTTTTTTATTGAATATTTTTTCCTTAATCAAGTTTCAAAGTCAAACGAATTACAATTCAGACACAGCATGACTGTATAACGAGTAACTTTTTTTGTATATGTCAAAATTTAATTTAATTTTTTTTGTTGGATCAAGGACTTCAATATCTGGTGCACTCATATTTTTCAATTTTTTTTTTTGATAATCTTCTATTTTTCCACATGTGAAGAACAAAGAAATTCATTTTGATGAAAAACCTATGTTTAATAAAACTTAAAAACAAATACATAACAAAACCAAAACATATTAAAATTATATTCATTGGATAGCTTGTTTGAGGAATACCATAATCATTTGAAATAAATTTTAAATGAATTCATTTCATCCCCCAAAATCTAAATCAAAAGTGATTTTTTATCAGCATTTTGATAGGTGTAAAGGAGACGCATTTATAGGTATGGTTTAAAACTAGCGAGGTTTTATCCAAGGGGGTTTGATCTAAGGTGATTTGATCAAACCTTCTTCAATTGGAATCCTTAAAATGGAACTTTTTAAGGCTTAAGTCATTATATTTTCTAAAAATATGTGATTTTAGCTAAAATTTGTTCCTCTCAGGAATTGTAAACCACTATTATGACAGCACCCTGGGCCAATTTGGCCACATTCCATGTTAGGCTTGTGGCTTTTGTTATTGAGGTTTCAGAAACTCTCTTGATAATGAGCCTACCCCTTAGACTTGGGCTAATATCAGCCACATATGGTTTTCTACCTTGAGGTGCCAATGCCCATATGGCTAAAGTTTCATATTCCTCACTAAAAGCAGAGTCTTGTAGAGCTGCCTTGACATCTTCTTCACTGTTTTGCATAGGATGCTTAGACTGCATAATAGCATTGAATGCTACAACATCAGCTATGTCCCATTTAGGGAGGAGTAAGACACCAGTCTAAGATACAAGTTTCCTTCCTTCATCAGGAGTGATGCTTTTGAATTGCTCCATTAATTCAGCTTTGACTTCATCATCATTCTCCTGGTCAGACCTATTAGGTCTTGATTCCCTCCTGGTCTTGCATTTATCCTGATATTCTTCAAGTGTCATCCTCTAGATCAACTGCAAGAATACATGAGTTTTCACGAAGGCATCATCATCCAAGAACGCCTTGCAAGCCACCATCCTGACATCCTATACACACTGCCCCTTTATATCCATATCAGTTAGCACCAATTGTGTTGATCTAGGTGTTGGTGTAATTAACTATTTAATTAAATCTTCATAAGTTTACTTAGGCTTTTATTTAAGTCCTAGGTTGCATTTTATTATCCTTATCTAATTGAGCTAACTTGTAGCTCAAGTTAGGTTTAGGGTTGTGCATGCTTGCCTTTATAAGCAAGCCTCATCTTGTACATTATAATTCAATTTCAATCATGAATCAATCTTGCATATTGATATAGCAAGCATTCTCACCATTATCTCTCTCTGGTGGAAGTATTTTGGTCTAGCAATTGATTCCTGGTTTCTAACATGGTATCAGAGCTTCTAGTGTTGTGGACTCCTTCCTGGATCTGAGGGTTTTATTTTGGCTTGAAGATTTTGCTGGCTGTAGATTGGGGTTTCAATAACCTCACAGTTGAGTTCAGAAGGTTCCGCAGATGAATTTTGATTGTAAATTCGTGCATTTTGGGTAAAGTTGTTTTGAGGCAAAAAAAATTTGCTGGAACAACCCCTGTGCGGTATGATTTTCCATTTTTCGCAAAAAAATATTTTGTAAAATATTTTCGGTGGTATTGTTATAAAATTTGGGGCAAATTTTTATTTTATCAGGCAAATATTCTACAATTTGGGGTATTTTTTATTATGTCAAGGGTTGCTTAAAATATCCGTGGGCTTTTATAAAATATTTGGATCAACAGAGAATATTCTCTGTCCTCTGTGTCATATCCGACCCCTGCATATTCATTATTGCTAGGGTACATTTTTTCATTGGTTGTGGTTAGATCCGTCATCCACGGTACCTGTCATATTTCATACCTGTGCAGAAATCTGTGGTCAAGATCATTTACTCATCGGTCAACCTCCTACTCGTCATCCGTGTAAGGGTCACATCGGTGGATCAAGGCTTTTTGCAGTCCTTATTCTCATCGCTGGTTTCATTTATATTGGCGTACTGCGTAGATCCTGTCGACATTGTCACTGATCTGTAACCATCGAAGTCATTCCTTCATCATCGCTTGTCGGGTACATCAGATTGTATGGTGCATTGAGCATTGTTCGCTGGTCAAAGCTTGTGATTGGGTACACTTGCAATCTTTTACCTATCGGCCGATCTATTTCTTGGCTCCTTTTATGCCTACTTCTACCACTTATTTGCCAAGTCTGCATTTGAATCAGTGTCACCTTACATACTCCCGTCACATACCACACAATGTTCTACTGCCGACATTGTTTTTAGTGGATGGGTCGCTAAGCTTCCTACTAGCATATTCCTCGGTCAGCTCATACCCACAACCCGGGTATAGATCTGTGGGTACTCTGCATCTATCAACTGTCATTGTTGACTCCATCAAATTCCATTAGCATCTATTAAACTTCATCGACGATCTGCACATACCATGGATTCGGGGTACTCTCCTACATCATCAGTACCCTTTGTCAGTGGGTTTTCCATTTATTCGACCTGATTTTTTGGCATATTCTCTTTTTGGGATTTTTGCATGGCAATATTTTCCCTATTTCTTGGTTATTTTTTTCAAAAAAGAGGGCAAGTTTTTTTTAAAAACAATCTTTCTATTTAAAAAAAAAACTGACAGATTTTTGAAGATTTTTAAAAGTTTTTTATAAAACTTATTTATTTCCAAATAAAGAGGGAAAATCCAACCGACATTCAGCCCCAAGATATTTTGCAGTAATTTTTCACCTCCAAAGCTGCGACAAAGGAGTTGCTTTCTAATTTTGTGTAGGAATTTTTTGTTCTTCTCTCATCATGGATTTTCCAAAAGTTGTACTTCTAACTCCATTTAATTATCATGAGTGGAAATCTCAGATGGAGTTGTTACTGTTAAAGTTGAAGCTGCAATGAATCACTTTTGGTCAAGATCTAGAACCACAAGGAGCAAAAGAGAAAAGAAAATGGTTTGATTGAAGAGATGAAGCCCTTGGTAATCTTCTTCTGTCCATTTCTCCAGATCTTAGATATCATGTTGAGTCTTGCATACATCCTCGTGAAGTTTGGACTACTTTAGAGAGCCTCTTTGGTAAGCCAAACAAGCTAAGAAAATTTAAGTTGGAAAACGAACTGATGGGTCTTAATCCTTCGGATTTTGACAATATTCAAGATTTTTTCTCTAATCTCAACTCTATCATATTGCAGTTATCAAAATGTGGGGTTGTTAAAGAGGATGAATAGATGATACTTTATATTCTTGCTAAGCTTGGTTCTTCATATTCTGTGTTTGTTTCTACTTTCTATGCTACAATGGATGCTCTTGGAAATACATATAAAATTCCTTCTCTTGATGAATTTGCTGCACAACTCACAAGGGAACAAGCAAAGTTGATGCACATGGGTACATTGAAGTCTTCAACATCTCAAGCTCTTATTGTGAATGATACAAAGGCTTCAAGTGGAAAAGGAAAGAAGCACAAAAAGGAAACCAAGTCAAATGAGCAAGGTAAAGATTCTCCTTCACATGGCACTCCCGAGTCCTCATCCTCTTCAAAAGAGGAATCATCAAAAAAGAAGAAGTCCAAATGTGCATATTGCAAAAGTTTAGGACATGATAAGCATAGATGTTATAATAAGAAGATTGATGAACTCACACACCTTCTTCAAAAGAATAACATTCAGCTGCCTTCATCAGTGTCTTCTACTTCTTCTTCTCCATCACAATCGGCAGCTCCATCATCATCACAGTCAGAGAACACAACATCCACTTCTGGGCTACATAATATGAAAGGGCATGCACTCTTGGCCTCTACAGGTCCTAATTCTCAAGGATGGCTTCTTGATTCAGGGGAATCTCATCATATGGCATCTTCGAAGGAAATGTTCTCTTCTTTTGAGCCTTGTAATTCACCTCACATTCTGATGGGTAACAATACATTCATGAAGGTAAGTGGGAAGGGTTCTATTGGTCTTGGGGAAGGAACTTTCAATGATGTTCTTTGTGTTCCTTCTTTGACCACTAATCTCCTTTCTATTTATCAAATTACTCATCGGGGTCAAGGTAAAATAGTTGAGTTCACTCCTGATAGGGTGTATATAAGGGACTTGGAGACTAGGGATATTGTTGCAATCAGGATGGTTGATCATTCATCTCGAGTATATTCTTTTTCACATTTTGCTTCAGAAGCTGATAATGTTCCTTTGACTGCATCACACACTCCATTGAGTGTGACCCATATTAGTGAGGAGAAGATTGGTCATCTACACCTTGGTATTTTAGAGACCTGTATTGAGCTTCCTACACCTCCACCTCCTGCTTCTTCAGCCATTGTTGCTTCTATTCAGCAGGATAATCATAGTTTTTCAGATCTTGCTTTGTGGGATGATTATTTGACAGGGATTTCTAACTTGTTCCTAGAGTCTCATACTACAGATTTGGACGACACACTTGAGGAGATTTCTCTCCTCTTTGATGACAGTTTCAGCATAGTTGTTACACCATCTTCTTTGTCTTTGGAGATTGATATTCACGAGCCTCCTCCATCACTTGATTTGTCATGTTTCTTGGTTGAGTTTGACCATGATTATGTTGTGGCTCATTCAAGCTTGGAGGCTCCTATTCATTTTTCAGAGGCATACATGTTGAGCATTCATTCTTCCTCTTTTCAGTTGGATATGGAGTGGCTTCTTCATCAACTTATGCATTTGTTTCTTCCTAAGGGGAGATGTGTTGCTTGTAGACATTGGGTCATCTTTTGTTTTCAGGCATTTTTCATTAGCTTTGGAGCTTCTTCAACATGCAGAGGATATCTTATCTGATCTCTTCCCTCTTATGGGGGGGTCATTTATTGTATATTCATGATGGATGTAGTCCTTGGGGGGTATCATTGAGTCCTCCATACATCATGTTTACATTCACCATGCTTGTTTTTTGTTTTCTCTCTTTTGGAGAGGGGTTTTCTTCCCACTGGGTTTTCCCCTTTTCTCTGCTTTATGAGAGATTGCTTTTTATTTGCATCTGTAAATGGGTACCTAACATGGCCTAGTTGCCGAGACCCATAGTAGTTTTCATTTTAATCTTCTCCCTAAGTTGCACTTATGAGGGGGTGTTGGTGTAATTAACTATTTAATTACATCTTCATAAGTTTACTTAGGCTTTTATTTAAGTCCTAGGTTGCATTTTATTATCCTTATCTAATTGAGCTAACTTGTAGCTCAAGTTAGGTTTAGGGTTGTGCATGCTTTCCTTTATAAGAAAGCCTCATCTTGTACATTATAATTCAATTTCAATCATGAATCAATCTTGCATATTGATATAGCAAGCATTCTCACCATTATCTCTCTCTGGTGGAAGTATTTTGGTCTAGCAACTGATTCCTGGTTTCTAACACTAGGAGGGGAGGGGATACCAACCTGCATGTCCTAATCAGTTATGATTATTTCATCCACCAGAGCCTCTTGTGACTCCTCAACTCTTCACCTCTTAAGGCTTGGCTCTGATGGTAGCTCTACAGGGTCATTTCTAGGTGGTGAATCTAGATCCACAATCTTTATGCCCCCAGGTTTCCTAATCCCATGACCCGGTTGTGATGATGTTTTCATTACTTGTTTCCCTTTTTTATCTCCTCCTTCTTCATCACTGCTATCATCTCTCTTCCTCTTGTATAGAGGCATGTCCACTGGTGGCTGATAGGTCGGCCTTATTTCTTCAGGTCTCACCTCTAATCCCTAAATTCCACAGTCCAGTTCCAAGTTTATTTTCTTGGTTCTTAGGGTGCTCATGATTTCTTTGAAATTATTCATCAAGAAATCAATTCTTTTATGAAATGGAGTGAACTCCATTAGTGGATCATATTTTGGATCCAGTTTATGCACCATGGCCAGCATTTTCTCATAGGCAATCCACTTCTCTTTAGTTAATTCCTGCTGGCTCAAATCGAACTCATTTCTAATCAAATCCTCAGGAAAATTGAAAACATGAGAAAACTTGCCACCGTTAATTCTTTGCCTAAATAGGGAAAAGAATCCCTCAGGATCATGCTGCATCCTAGATCCACTCTTCAAATGGTAGTCATCAAAATATCTATCAAAGTGAACCTATCCACCCTTGGAAAAAACAAAGTCTGAAACAACAGTATAATCAAGGAACAAAGTCCCTTTTCCTTTTCCTATCAAATTATCTTCATGAATGCAACCTAGTTACCACATGACCTCTGCAAATCCCATTCTTGATGGTACATTATATGGGAGAATATGAGGAGCTCCCTGGAAAGCATAAACCCTTAGGACAATGCTTACAGGGTATAGAATGATGTCACCCCAATTATGACACACCTTCAAATCAGGCTTCCTCACTTTGGGTCGGAGAAAGTCATGCAAATCCTCAAGAATCCTTGGAACATTCACCATCAGTCTAGCTCTGAGCTTGGAAGCAAAGCAGTTATCAAACTGCACAAAATTGACATCTCCCTTGTTGTAAGACAAGTCTGCACTCCAAGCCTGCACTGGTAATTTTTCTCCATTCATCTCTTGCCTCAACTCCATTTTCTCTGAGAAGAAATTGACATTCTTGTACAAGAACATATGCATCAATAAGGAGTACCAAAAGAAAGGATTACCAGTGTCCCCCACATACAAGTTCAGCAAACCCTCATGTATCCTTTCAGCAAGGAAACAAGCATAGTCGTACACTACAAAAAAGTTAGGATGTTGAATTTGAGCCCCCATAAACATATAAGCAATAGGCATCACAGTATTAGGGCTGAAACCTAAAATTTGGCAAAGTGAATAAAAAGTTGCCAAGAAATTATCAACAAAACAACTCAACTTGAAAGGTTCCCGGTCAGTTGGGCTGATGTGAATCATTGAACTGCCTATCCTGGCTAGATGAGGAGGAATCAAATTTAATCTGAAAAGAGGTTGTACCCTGGCATATTCTTGCTTCATTTCATCAAGGTCTATTCAGACCAAGAATGAGTTGTATTCACTTAAATCAAAAACCTGCCGAATCTCATCTGCATTTATATTCAGTAAAACCCCGCTATCATTATCCCTGATAATCCTTGTGATAGAATCATATTTTGTAGCCACTGCCCTGAGTAGGTCAACATCAAGAAATACATTTGGCATCACAAGTTTTCCCATATCATATCTCCAACCATTTGAAAAAGGATGAGACATATTTCGCTGCCCATACTATCTCCTAAACATTTCCAAGCCCGTCATTTGTACCCTGGCATCCACAATGTTATAGGTTTTATATCTTAATCCCTCACCTAAGGCTGTCCCATTTAATAAGATCAAACCCCTCTTCTTGTAATTTGTTGACAAAGGGAATTGGTCAAGGAAATCGTTGTATAGATTCATTTGCAAATAATCAATAAGGCTAGAATGCTACTTTAGTAGTGCCATTTCAAACAACCAAGGCTTCTCCTAAGATAAAATTTGTGAACAAACTAGGGCTACCCAAAATGAAATTTTAGTAGAATTTTTCAATTTCCCAAAATTCAAAAGAACCAGTAACCCTAGAACCTTAATCCAGAACACCGCTGACCAACACAAAACAACCCTCCACAAGAATCACATTCAAATAGAAACAGTGATAAAGAAAGTAACTCATGGGATTTCGTGCCCTGTAGAAAATCAAACCCTATTGTAATTGCTTTGAAAAAGCTCTATCTTTGGCTCTAGACCGCTTCGAAAACACTTGAATGCCCTTGTGGTGAAGATAGCCTAAAATTAAATACTTAGAATTTATGAGAAATGGCCAGAAGACGTCTCGTCTTCCATTAAAGCTTACTTGCACGCTGTGCCAATGACTTCAATTATATTTGATGAAAATTTAAATCTTCACCGTCGATCTATTGTTTCTATCAGATTATCAAACGGTCACCTTCAAAGAAGCTAACATCTCCATGCCATTATCAAGGACCCACCATAATACGTAGTTCCAAAAGAATACATGTGGCACCCGCCTACGATATCACGATCATTAAGCTCCCTTCAGTTTAGGATCATGCGATAGCGGGCAACCGTTGATTCCCTTCATCGGTGATCATGATCATACATAACAGGGAGCAACATCAATACCTATCCGTCGAGCAGCTTTTTTCACCAAGGTTAAAACATCACCGTTGATCATGAGCATGTGCATCTCACATGTGGTTTAGTAACCCGCTCCATAACACATTAAAGTCTGATACACATATTAAACACTTTTTTTTATACTCTTTTCAGCATCAGCAAACTGGGACACATGGCACTCACCCGCGATATCATGATCACCAAATAGCCAATGGTGGTGTCATCATGAGATCGCAGGGAACGGTCAAAATCAACCGTAGGGAAATCGACGGTCATCAAAATAACCCCTACAAAACATTAAAAATACTTAGAAGAAAATAAGGGGAAAGGGACACTGCCTAGGGCAACGACAGTTGATGACGCAATGTTGTTTTAAAAGCACGAGGCACAGACCGACCCAAACTTTAATAAATAAAAGGGGCAGGTGAAATATTTAGCATTTTTATTAAAAAGGGGCTTGGCCTAGATGATTCAATGGGACATAAATTGTTTTTAGAACCCCTCCTCTAAAGGTAACGATAGAAAAGACCCAACCCAAAGATAGAACAACAAGGTTTCATGGAAGCAAAGCAAAATTACAGCCCCAGGTACCTTCTGAATAATCAAGACAAACTAGTAACAAAAGGAAACCAAGGACTTAAATTTGAGGCTCCATCAGATCAAACTATTAAACTACATGAGAAATAAATGAAAACAGTAAATGCATATGTATGTGTATTTGTAAATGTAGGTGTAAAATAAATAAGAATAATGAAAATTATAAAAGAATACAAGGAAAGGTCTCCTCCCTTCTTGGTAGTGATAACCTCCTCCACACACAACCCTTAAAAATTATGAATAGAGGAATATAATCTTTGAAGAACTCAAAGTTGGATTCTCTCCTACTTGATGCAATTAGTCATTTTATCCTTCCAAACATTTATAGTGATTACTAGAGGCACATAGACCAATTCTTCATAATAGAAGAATTTGATCATACTTTTCCAATTATGGCATTATGAGAAAACCTTAGGTTAAATGAATAATTCCTAGCTAAGTTCTTTAAATCATGTCCAACCGTATAAGAGAAGACCGCTGCTATGTGTACCTGGATACCATGGAGAAAGGCTAGTCTTTGGGCTCTTTCATCAATCATCCTACCTTAAAACATACAAAAAATCTCCTAGCAATTAGACATAGGAAGATTTAATATGACTTAAAAAAAATTATTGCCAAAGCGTAAACTTATGATGACTTAACCGGACCTAGTACACTCCTCATTAACCACTTAGACATATGGAAATTAAATGTTAATTTGCTTCTATTTTTAGTCATGTAGGTGTCCAATAAACCACTTGGTGGTGTTTCCCTTCAAGTTTATTTACTTGAATGAAGAGAAAAAGTCCTTTGATTACAATTAGAGAATACATTTGAGGCCTTGGTTATGTAACTGGTGGACCATAGTCACATTTAACACTTGTTACAAAGTTTGGGAGTTAAAACGTTAAGTAGATTTGATTTGTGATGGAAACATTTGGACGGTAGTAACAATAGCTTGCAATCTATCAAGACTTGATTACCTTATAACCTGTGAAATTCTAGCGATGAAATAATAGATTAATCATAATGTCACCTTGGGATCACATCACCGTGAAATAATTTCATTCAACATCCTTACGAGTGCAGGTACCACCAAATAGATATTTGTCAGATTTGTCTTCCTCGAGTGAGGGAAATTCAGGAAGAGAAGAGAAAAGCGAGACATGTAGTATGTCTAAAAGAGGGAGATCACTAGAGGTCAAAAGATTAGAAGAAAATTCTGTAAACGCATGGAATTTTTTCTTGTTGAAGGGGGGTCATGTCCTTATGATGATGAGAGCATAGGCAACGTCGAGGTGCCCTTGAGGTACAAAAATCTACGGAAACAATGGGTACCCAAGGAACTTCCTCCAATAAACACCGATTTTTGTCTCAACGAGAGGAAATATCGCATAGCACCATCGTCATTACATGGTTTGGGCCTATTTTGCATGGACGACATAAAGGTTTGTTACGAAAAAGTTACTGAATTGATGAAGTATGTTGGACCCTGTTACAGTTATAAACATTAGATGCAACTAGTTCGATATACACGAAGTATGCGTAGGTATGCACTATCAGCAAATTATATACAACTAAAAGATAAGGATCAAATTAAAGGAGTGGCTATGTACATTGACGGAAGACCAAAAGCATTAGGGAATATTGTAGGGTTTATAAATAGTACACGACCTGGGTCAACAAATAAGCAACCCAATTGCATATTCGAGGTGTGCGAGGGAAACCGTGTATTCGTATGTGCAATAAAATCAATAATTGTAGGGGAAGAGTTGCTAATCGATTACAATTTGAATCGCTTAGTTACAAACACAGTTACTATGGGGGTGGTACGTACTATGTACCATTTTACCCAACCTCCAATTAATGACTCCAATATACCATTTTATTCTTATGTTTTTTTTCATAAGTCTATTGGTTTCATTTTGGTAATGTTTTTTTTATATTTATTTTTTGTCACAGGGGGACATTGATCATACGGAGAAGGCTCTGGCCTAGAGCATAGATCGCAATGTATCTTCAGGTGCTTCTACCTGACAGGTTTACCTCATTGTAATTGTACAAATTAGATACAAGAAAAATATTTTATTATTATGTTTTTTTCATACATTTTTTGGGTTAATTTTGATAGTGAGGTGCAGTCAATATTTTCCGATGATGACATGGCTTATTCAACAAAAAATTTTGATACGATAAAGAATCTCATGAAAAAATGCAATGAAGAAATGACTTAGTTGATGTTCAAAATGCCTCAAATAGATGAGATATAAGAGAGGGTTAAATGATTGACAGAGAGATTACAGAACTTGCAAGTAAGCTGTCATGAGGTCTTTAATTATAACATAAGTTCATTCATGGTTTTATATTTTGTACTCTTTTATGTCATGAACTAAAATATTTATTGTTTTTATAGGGTTATTTTCCTCCTCATGATGCTTCTAGCCATGATTAGGGTACTGCAAGTGCTTCCCGAGGAGTAAGGGTTGGTACAAGTGTCCATCCTGATCTTCCTACACATACATCACATTATCTGACCCCATCATCCATGCCTATGTTGTCATTTGAAATGTTGGAAACACATACCATGTAGGCATCCGTTAACGCACCTTCTTGCAGTGAACACATACCAGAACATGTGTCAGGACATGTACCTGGGGATGCAGAGGCCACTAGTACTGGTGATGTTTTAGCAGCATTTTCTGGATCTTCCCGTATTACTAGTATGGGAACATTGCTGGTCACACTTGTGGTGACTGAGGATTTCATTCCCATAAAGATAGAGAAGGTCCTAGGTACTTTAAAATGTTTTAATTATTATTCTATATAATCCAATTGAAATTTACTTATTGATCACTCTTTTTAGACTATTAATCCCATGATCATTTTGTAGGAAATGATATTTTTTATAAACATCTAAGTGATATTACATTGGAGCTCTTCAGGCCCACCATACGTACACGGTGGAATGCCCAAAAGGAAGATTTAAAAGATGAGCTCATTAACCATTTAGTTGTGTTATTCAGTGATAAAAAATTCAACTGAACCAAGGTCCTTAAGAAAGCCGGTACCTATCTAAAGTATGCGAGGGACCAATATAGGTCACATTTAGAGAAGAACAAAAAGTACGAGCATCCCCCCATGATTCTAGAGAGGGAGTGGAAGGACCTGGTGTTCGAT
>VDFB02281492.1:603052262-603078363 GCA_007258455.2 Sequoia sempervirens | reverse complement strand
CGTACATGCCTTAGGCTATTCAGCTTTGTTTCATTATCAACCCTATTATGGCATCAATTGTATATTTTCTAAGTTAAACTAGTTTATTCTTTAGCTTAATATTATGAATAATAATATCCTCATCATTACACATATCAATTGATTAATACATATAAATTTATAAAATGAGAGTGAATGTAGTTATCATTATGTGAATCTTTAGTAAGCAAACATATGTTGATGTGTTCTATTTTATTTATATATGAGGATATATTGTGAAATAATATTTACTTCAAGTTTTAAACTTGCTACAAATTAAGCTTTGAAATATGTTGTATTAATACATTTTATAAATACATGAAATTAATTGATGTCCAAGTATTAGGTATATTGAATATTTATTGTTATTTCATTTTTAGATTTAAACAAGTTACACAAACTAAAAATAACTGTAGTGTTTGGTATTTACGATGACTCTAGTTCACCTTTATGAGTCAAGTTATCATAATTGAAATATTGCATCTATGGCCTAATATAACTGCAATAACAATATTTGTAGCTTCCTCCCTTTAAATCCCCAAGAAGTAATAAGGATATCTTATTATTTTATTTAAATCCAAGTGAACAAGAAATCTTCGTTGGATAAATAAACTAACGATAGTTTAGTACTAAGTAGATCATGATCGTCATAGGTTTTCAAACAAAAGTTATCTCAATTAGGAACATTAATAAAATAGTTAACAGGTTTTTTTGTCTAAATGGCAAAGAACAATGAATCAATGCTTCCCTTAGTGGGTTGCAATCAAAGAGGAATTATTTGAGGAAAAGGGTCCCTAAAAAGGGTTGTGTACCCACCCTTTAAAGTTCACATCAAAACTTAGATGAAAACATAACTACATACATGTTACACCTTGATCTCATGGATACAAGTATGTAGGTAGTTTGGGTAAATGAAGGAGGTTCCTAGTAATCAAGTTTTTGGAGCAAGGTTGGTATTTTCCCAAAAATTGGATAGACCAACTTGTGCTAACCTAATTAAAAGGATTTAAAAATATATGATAAAATTAAGATACATTATATACTTAGAATAATTTCAGATGAACTATTCACATCTTTAAGGCTTTAATCCAAATTTTGAGTTGGGGTACGAATTTAATTTTATAATTCTTGATAGACAAAAACCTCAATGCTTTTCCAATAGGGAAAAGTAGTCTATCAAGAAGATATGACACAAATTTTCTCAATGAGTCAAAGTATCTTGCTAGATGTTCCATATGAACAAATGAATGTCTATCTTGTATGGACAGATGAATGCTTATCTCATATGGATAAATGAATCTCTATCTTGTATGGATAGATGAATACCTGTCCCATATGAATAGATGAATGCCTATCTCGCATGGATAGAAGAATACATGTCTTTTATGGACAAAAAAATATATATTTGAATAACATTGCCTAAATATCAGATAAATAAATATGCAAATACTTTGGTTTTTTTTAAATGGTACAACCTACTGAATTGTTACACAGAATACCAAAAAAAACACTTGTCTTTATGCCTTTTTGTCATATTCTCCCATTACATTTGGGTTAAAATTGACTTGTGAATGTACGCCACATTTTTTGTGTGCACATTTTACTGTCCCCGAGTGTGCTACACACCCTCCTAAAACTTTTCATGCAAATAAGTGGCAAAATTATCTAGTGCTAGCTTGACATTTCCGGATCAAGCCCATCTTCACATTCATCATCCCTTGTCTTGAATCATTTGAAGAATAAGCAGCTCAACCTTGCTTTGATATGAGGTGTTGTGCCCAATATGGTTACAAATACAAACCAAGCTACAAAATATAGCTCCCTATAAAGGGTAATCCAAAATTGTCCATATTTGGGCTCAAAAGTCTTGCAGTTACATCGAGAAGCATTTTCATGGTAATGCTATTATCACTAGCAGATCAAACAACACCTTATATGCAAATTGCTTGTAACTCTTACTTTTTACGAAGCAGCTTAACTTCTCTGTCAATGAAATATTTTCAGTCAAGGCTCAATCTAGTCCTTCAAGAGTGTTTCTTCATAAACTTAACTGATCAAAACTCTCAAATTTACCACATTCATCAGTGTTCCCTTCTACAATGGCTTGTTTGCATTTGTCAAGAGGCTTCAATTCCCACTCAACCATAAGCGTTTCTCAAGCATGGCTACGAGGAATAAGTATCTAATCCACTGAAACAACAGTTTTCATCAGTGGCAATCTAGGAGATGATTCTATGTGCAAGAGAAAAGATCTAACTAATGGTTTCTCAAGAGAAATAGGTTCTGTGGTTGACCTTGGTAATTTAATTTGTCTAGGCAATCCATGGAATGTTCTTGTCTCTTCCCTATTCTTCCACCACTTGTACCAGTTGTTATAACAGAGAATGATCTCTCTAGCCTTCGACTTCTTTGTTGGTGCTACTACATCTATACCATGATTTGGATGGTAGTGTGTGTTCATATTGCTGTCATTTGATTGACTGCACTATAAAGGAGGGGGGAAGAATGGAGAGCATACACCAACCGAGGTCCTTGTCGACCTATAGCTTTCTTGATTTGACCCTCCTCAAGAACAATTACTTTTCTAACTATATCTGCAATCTCTCTGAATTCTCTTACCAACTCTTCAATAACAATCTTCAACCCTATTGCCATTCATGTTGGATTAATCAACTTGTTAATAATGACCCTAAATTCTGGTCTTTCCATACATGTACAATATCTCCTTTACCTTATTTCAGATTCTACAAAATTTGATGTGATTTGTCTCCTTAGCTTCAATCAATTTCACAATATTGAGAGCTAGCACGCATACAAAATTTGGAATTGCATGGGTTGTATTTTATATTGTTCTACACACCGCTTGAATTGATAATGTAATATGATGAGGATGAGGATTAAGAAGCTGTTCTTTAAGATACATTGTGCAAAGACCAGCACAGTTTGGTGGAAGAAGCATTTTCAACAAGCTTAGAACTCCTTTTTGGATAACAGTTGTGAAATTAGATCACTGTCAAACCACCAATTGAATCCCACCTTGAAATCCCTAAAGATTTTTTCTCAATGAAGAGTGTAAGAAAAATGAGTAACAAGGTTGCACTTGCAATTTTGCAACAATTGTTTCTTCTATCTGTCCATCCTTAGCAGAAAATGTTTGCATTATCCCTATATAAAAGTCGTCAATGTCATACTTTTTGTAACCTATTGTACATCAATAGGTGTTTGAGGCATTTGCAAATGATAGAGCTTGTTATCACTACAAAATTGTATAGATTACAAAGGAAATCCCATGGTTTGGTTTGAAATCTAGATTAATACATGTTACAATGACTCTCATTGTGCTCAAACCAAGGGTAAGGCTAGCAACAATACTTAGAATTGTTGTGGGGTGTATTTCTTGGTGAGTTACTAGAGCAGCATCTTCTTCTTCCTCCAATTCCACCATCAATACTTTTAATTCCATGTGGACCTACTCAAATGAACCAATGAGTTCTATGTCTGGGTGACCTTTGTTGGTATTCAAAAGATTCTTCACTGGTCAAATAAATTTTGTTGATATGCTAAGAAGATATAGTACAGGATATGCACCATAAAATGTACACAGAATATATCCCATGTCAAGATCCTCTGGAACCTCAAATGTCTTAGAAAGCTTCAAACCTCGTAGATGTATAGCAGCTGCTTCAATTGTCAACGAATTAAGGTGTCCAATGACTTGACCATCAAGGAGAACACCAAAAATTTCTAGACGACTGCCATGTTCTAGTCTTGGAAGCATAAGGATCATACCAAAGTCTACCAATACATTTGTGATTGATTTCTGTAGTTCTACATAATCTCAGTTCTGAATCAATACCTGATGTGATTCTACATGTTGTTGTCAAATGGTTTAGAAGACCACTTGGAGATCCATCTGGTGTATGCACAGGACACATAAAGCCCTATGAATCTGGAAGCAGCTTACACACTGTAGTAGTTTGAATTTGAGCAAAGTATGCTTTTCAGTGGACAGATCAAAAAAGTGAAAAAAAAATGGAAAAGTTGACCCTCTCTGTAATAACAATCATTCTAGAACTCTGTTGATGATCAAGACCAGATTAAATCTTGAGATTTATAGTATTGAGAAAATTTTCAATTACCTTTTCAAGGTTGGATAAGGGTGGTTGTGAACTAGTCCTAAATGAACCTTTTCAATGGATACAGTTTCTGTACATCATGGTGTTTGAAATTCCAGCAGTTCACTGCCTAGAGTCTCGGCGTGTCAGAGTCTCAGACTTCCAGATTGATGGTTTTGGAAAATGTAAAATTCTCAACCCAAAGATTGTTGGCCATTCCAATATCCACAAAACAAACATGCACTGAAAGAATCGGTTGTTGGTCATTTTCACCTAAAAATGAAAAAAAAAGTGTGCACATAACCATTCATACTAGAGTAGAGTATGCACAAATAAAACATCTTCACATGTGCCAAATATAAACTTGAACATTTATAATTTACACTATTTTGAGCATATATGGAGTAGAATTTAGAGAAGGGGCATAAGTGTATTTGAACAAAAGTTTAAAGCATGCAATCCCTTCATAAGTATAAATAAGAGTTTATCTTGTGTCATATCAATGTATGTACTCTAAGTTTACAAGTATAAAAAGAACATCAAAATATGAGGGGAAGGGAAAATATGCGAGAATTCAAAATTAAAGTCATGGTTTCATTTATTCAATGATTTTTTTAAGAAACAATATTAACAAAGATTCAATTATTTCAACAACGATAATGTCAAGACATGATCAAGACAAGATGCACAAACAAAGGATGAAAGCAAAAGATTCAAAATAAAGGATCTCAATTATGCAAGAAATCAGGCACATGTTGTGGAGGCCATAATAGAAGGAACATCAACTACTTGGTCTTCATTTATATTTCAATTTGAACAACTAAATGATTAGGCTATATGATGCAATAGGAACTTATAATTGATTTGTGTAATTATTTCAATCCGTATGTGGATGAGAATATAATAATGTAATTTTTTTTTGTATGTTGTAATGATTGGAAAATGACCATGTTGTATGATTAAATTCTCTTGAAATGTGCAAGTAGGTGTAATTTTGATTCAAAATGAAAATTGAGATATTGGATTTATTTATGCCATAAGGATGATCTGTTATAAATGTTTTAAATATAGTGGCATAATCCATCTTTAACCAAAACTTTTGGTTGAAAGGAAGGTAGCATGTTACCATGGCATTTCATGAGACGACATTTCATTGAGTCATTCTATCAAGTCATTTATGCCATTGTTCTATGTATGCATAATTTATATGTACAATTCATTTTGTTAAAACAACTCACTTGCCTTGTCTATGCTTTCATGTTTTACAATGTGAAATTAACCTCTTTGAAGATATTTTTCAAACCATTTATATGTATATATGTGCTCATATTTTTTCATGACATTTGCTTAAACAATATAATATTAGAATTTTGAAGCATTTCATGCATGCTAAATATTGTTGGGGACATTCTGTCAAAAAAAACTATATGCATTGTTTGTGCATGTACATTTTGGACTAAAGCATTTTATCAAACAATTGACATATGCCCTATTTGTACCACAACATTTTCTTTAATGCATTTTTTCAAATAGCTCACTTGCCCTATTTTGCTTCCAAAATTTACATACATGCCTACCTAAGTAAGTTTATAGCTAAAACATCTAACAAAATTCTTCCATCCTTACATGGTTACCAACACAAGCATGTTAGGAAGGTGCTAGTAGAGGGCATGAGATTTATCTTGCACTTGTCATTCCCTTTGATAAATGTTTTTAATGCCCTTTTACCTAAATAGAAAAGCATATATGTAAAAAACTTAAGGTGGAACAAATGGAGGGGACATCCAGAGCTTGGCAATGTTTAGCCATTACCTTGCTAAATGGTTCCAACATTGTTTACATATATATTTAATGTCTTAACCATCTTTTAATTTGTGAAATATTGAATTTATCTTTAATTGTATATTCAAAGATGAATTCAAGCAAAATTAATTTAAGGAGTATGTTGCTCATGTAAGGCCATGTCACAAAATAATTTATCTAACAACAATCATTTTGTTGCTTCATTTAATTGCAAGCAACTTTTGAATTGTATATCAATTACTTATTCTAAATTCACTCTTTTACCCAAATGTGTATAGTTAGAGATAGAATTGTTGAAAAAATTATTTTAAGAAGACTGACATATTGAGTAAGAATTTCTTTTTGTAGTTTGAAGTAAATTAGCATCTAAAAAATATTACTCCACATTGGCTATTATGACTGCTAAACTTGAAAACTTGCTAAACATGAAATCTTGTGATACATAACCATAATCACACTACTAAAAGCCCACTTTATCAGTTTGTATTTCCCAACTACTGTGTTATTGATAGTACGAGTTCAAAATCCAAGTCCACAATTATAAATGTTCCTTCAAACAATAAGTATTAACTCATCCACTTAATGTTTGAAAATATAACAACACCCCATTGATTCCCATGACAATGTATTGCACAACTATCACTCAAAAGATATAGTACATGTACATTTTTTGAGTGAATGTTGTGTAATTGTTTATCCCTCGACATCATTATTGAACCTGGATCTGATACCAATAATGATGCAGAGGGATAAACAATTATAGGAACAATGTGTTTTAAAACTCTATGAACTCTCTTGAAGGTGTTCAAACCCTATCTTACAAGATTCCTACAAACTTTCCTCTCTAGGATCAAACCCTTAACAATGTCCTAATTGTATTTTTATGGCATCAACACTTACCCTTTGCCTTCTTAGGTTCCTAAACACTTCAACACACTCCAAAGGGTCTCTTCCAATCTTACAGTGTTGTCGAGAACTCAAAACAAAAGAATTTTGCACTAAACCCTCATACACCTAGGGTTTTAACAGTCTTTTTAACAGAGAACACACTTAGACTTGTAAATCTCACATACAATAGATTAATGAGTTTTCATTTTGTGGACACCTAGGTAGAAACCTAAGGAAGGGTTTCACCAAGTTTCATCAAATTTCAACAGTTGGAACAAAAGATATGGATTTATTTCACCCACTAGAAACCCTAGCTCAGTGGCAAGGTAGTTTAGAGTGTTTTTGTTGTAACTTGCTCAAAATATCATGAAATCAAACCAAACCAATTGCATTTGAACCTCAAAAAAAATCCTATCATCCACTCTCAAACCTGAAACTACTTCATATAGGGTCATACAATGTTGATTTTAGACTGTAATTGCAGAAAACTATTAAAAATGGTGAAGAAAAATAGGGTATTTCTTCAAAAACTCCTTTAGATTCTTGGAGCCTCCTTTTTCATTTCTATAGCATGGATGATGATTAAAAAATAGTTACCATTGAATTACATTGCTTTTCCAACAAAAACCTAAAAACCTAATGCATTAAACTTGCCAAAATATGCACTTTTACACAACCTAAACTAAAAGAAACATGTAAAGTGAACTTCCAAGGTCAGTCATGGTATTCTAAGGCATTATTAGACTCAGTAAAACAAAAACATAGGCTGAGGAACAAACCCCAACCTTCCATAAGCCAAAAATCACCTAGAAAATTCAAATTTGTATTTTGGTGGGAAAAGCAAAAATTTGAAATTCTAAGCATACTTGCACAACCTAAACCATTGGACATAACCCCAATGGATCCCCTAAGACCTAAACTAACACAAATAAGACTCCTAACATCAAAATGAGCACAAA
This sequence comes from Sequoia sempervirens, assembly GCA_007258455.2. Lineage (NCBI taxonomy): Eukaryota > Viridiplantae > Streptophyta > Pinopsida > Cupressales > Cupressaceae > Sequoia > Sequoia sempervirens. Next base: position 603,070,580 of record VDFB02281492.1, on the reverse strand, counting down.
CACAACACTAAAGTGATGCTCCTACATTAGGATTCAATCCACTACACCAAAAAAAATATTGTGTATAACATCTAAAAAAATTTATGCCCCTGTACTTATAGAGAAAAGCCACACTTTATTCTATTTTACCAACGCACAATGTTCACAAATGTCTAATTCAATAAAATGATCAACAATTCAATCCACCATATGTTTTCTCACTAAGATTTTTAGATATTTTTCACTCATATGAATCATCCTAATATGCCCCAATAAAACTAATTTAAATATGGTTATATTACTACCCCTAAATAATATTAGTGCATCCAGCCTATGTAGAGTACCATGATGCACTTCCTTAATGAGCACTAAGTTTTGAGAAAATGTGTCTCGACCTTGCAATTACATAAGGTACTGTTCATTTGACAATGATGGGGGGTGTGCCCATGAGGGGTTTGGGGTGATCATCCCCTCAGCTAGGGTCCAGGGGCAACACGCTCTGGTGGGGGCTCAGGGGCAACACCCTCAAAAGGAAAATTTTATTTATATTTTATTATTGTAAATCTGGACCATTCATCATTATGTCTCATATCTAATTGTCGATATTTTATTAACTTGACTTGCCCTAGAAGGCAGTTCCCTATTTTATGAGGGTGTTGTATTATGTTGTGTATTGCGATATATTTAGAGATTCTGATAGTGGTTGTGTTTCCTTTGGATCTCTGAGTGGTGATACTTCTGTGAGAAGCTTGCTCTACAAGTATAATGTAATCTTTGTGATTTTTAAATAATAGATTGGGTGGTTTTTAGAGTGTGGGGTTTTTCTCCCAAAAGGGTTTTCCCCACGTAAATCACTATGTTGTGGTATGCATGACATTTGTGTCTATTTATGTTTAAGTTTCTATAACTATTAAAGACCTATAAAATTTTTGCATTATTCTCCTCTCAAGATTAGTGTAGGAAGTTGTTCCCCTACCTTAGCTTCCTTACACTAAGTTGCCTCTTAGAAACTTGTCACCTTTACCATCAAAAGTAACATGTATCCTTAAGTCAGCCACCTTGGACACATACATAAGACTTATAGCTAGATTTATAATATGTAGATTTTCACATCAAAGTGTTTTCACTCTTCCATCTATGAAGGCTACTTTTACCTTTCCTTGACCAACTATCTTCAACAAGATGTTCTCATCAAGAAAAACTTGACCTTCACTATAATTTATGTGTATTTAGAATACCACTCTATATGTGGAGTCATATTCTAAGATACACCTAAGTCAATTAACTAGGATTAATCACCAATGACATTAATAGAATTGAAAGCATCACTGCTATATTCATTCTTATCTAAGGATCTATTAGAAGAATTGTCCTTCTTCTTGAATTTAGAATCCTTCTTTATGTGGCATTTTTCCCACAACTCCAATATTTTACTTTTGGTTTACTTGGAGACTTTGACTCACCCTTTTCCTTGGATTTCTTATCCTCATTCCTTTTCTTACCCCTTTTTATCCTTAGACCTTCCTCTAACAACTATGACATTAATGGAAGCCTCATCCATGGAATTATTTTTCATCTATTCAATTAAATAAATGCCCATGACATTCTTTATTTTCAATGGAACAACATTAATACTAGAATGGGCATTATCAAGTTTTCCTATGACTCAAGTAAAGAACAAAGTAATAAAATGCATTTATCCTCTTCTTCTATTTAGAATTTTTTTGACAAAGTTGACAAGGTATCATATTAAAATTATTTAAGTGATCAATTATTGAGTCCCCTCCTCTCATTTTCAAATAATACAAAAAATTCAAGATAAGTTTATTAACTTGACTCTTGGATTGATACAATGCACATATAGTATTCCATAACAAGTAAGAAACCTATTCTTTAGATACGTTCATAAGCATAAAATATAAAATGCATAATTGAATAGTGTTCCTAGCCTCTTAATTTCCAATTTTACCCAGTCCTCATCAAACATGCTCATGGGTTTATCCAAAGAAAATAATGCAACCCACTAATATTTCTCCACCAAGAAACTTCCATTTTCAACTTCCATAGTTTAAAGTTCTTATTGTTAAACCATTTAATCCTAGACTTTGATGTGCTATCCATAAATTCAATACCACATTGTCATTTCAAAAAATCTTAATTTTTTTTGTGACCAATTATGCTTGAATGACAAAAAATTAAATTTCTTGGGGTTCACCAATACACACATTAGAGTTTTTTCTTCAAACAGTTGACATGATTACTACCCAACACAATTTTTTTTAGTACCAAATATTATGCCTATTGTATATGATTGCTAGACTAGAATAAAAACCCTTAAGATTATGCAATAAAAAAAAGTAAATCATATTAGCTAATATATTTAACAACATTAATATAAATAAATGAAATAGTATGAAACAAAATATTACATGAGACACCAATATTTACATGGGAAAATCTTATAAATGCAGTCATCATTATATTATTTAGAATCAAAAGATTCAATATAAAACACATCTTATAGAGTCTCTATCTATAGTATTGCATCATACCCTTCTTCTACAATCAACCATATAATGGCCAATCTTCTATCTACTCAACCTTAGTATTTTATTTTTAACCTTAGCACCTTCACATGAGAAGATACTATGGCATCATCATGGAATACATAAATTGTCTAATTGTCCAACTGGCCTACAGATAACCAAGAATCACACAACTATATTTTTATCATACCACAATCTCAACATGCTACATATATCACTAACATGATGTCTCAACATAGATAATCACCATGTATATATACCCACTAACACAAACTAAGAGTCAATTTCTTAATAAACATTGTTGATTTGTACACGTCTTCTTGTATAGCCACCATTATCAGTTCCAAGATTACATTAATATATACAAACATATGAATATTTCTAGTTTCTTGTAATACTTTATAATATCCTCTTGAACATCACCATATTGTTGGATTACATTACATGAAGTTAAAATCTATCACAAATACATGTGCATTAGTATTCATGTATCTAGTAAAACTAAATTTAGTATGTTGTAGTGAATTATTTGTAAGGAAGCTAAGGTAGCGAAACAACCTCCTACACTAATCTTGAGAGGAGAATAATGCAAAATTTTACAGATCTTTAATAGTTACAAAAACTTAAACAAAAATAAACATAAATATTATGCATACCACAACACAGTGATTTACGTGGGGAAAACCCTTTCGAAAGAAAAATTGGGCACACTCCAAAAGCCACCAAATATATTATTGAGAAATCAAAAATATTATAATATACTTGCAGAGCAAGCTTCTCACATGAGCATCACCAACTAGAGATTCAGAGACAACATGACTGCTATCAAACTCTTTGAATACATTACCATCTACAATCATAGTACAACACCATCATAAAATAGGGTTGCTTTCTAGGGCAAGATAGGCCAACAAAATATCCACCATTAGATCTAAAACCTAATAATTAACAGTCTAGATTTACAATGTATCATTTATTTAATGTATGTCGGCCATTAGGAATTTTATGAAAAAGTTAACAAAAAATTCTTTACACGCATCCCACTCCTCCCCTTGCTACCATTGTATATTACACTTATCGGTGTAATTAGGAATATATATATATATATATCAACAATAGCCTTTATATGATTACAAGGTTGAGACACATTTTCCCAACAAATCTCCCACTTGTTGAACACCTTGCAAGAGCAACAAGAGAGAGTAAACATTGTCTTTTAATTGCTAGGGGCCGAAAGGCCCATAGTCTTTGAAAACCATCTAAACTTATATGTGCTCACAGGCTTAGTTAAAGAATCAACAACATTCATCAAAGTCTCTACCTTAACCAATTTCACCTTGTCCTCTTCGACCATATATCAAACAAAATGATATTGTACATCAATGTGCTTGGTCCTGGGGCTAATGCAAGAAGTTGGGTCCACAAAAAACTCAAAAAGTGGAAGTGTTTTTATTGTTTTTCAGAATTTGTCACACTTGAACTAAAAATTTGAGGCACTTTCACAATGAATCTTAAAAAAAGCCAGTAAAATGAAATTTAACATTTTGAATCTAGTTTCCAAATATGTAATTTATTCAAATACCTAGATGATAGAGATTAAATTTTGATAGGGATGTATAAAAACCACTTTTTAAAAGTCCTTGTGTTTTTACCATACCATGCACGTGTACGAACACCACTTTTTGACCCAATTAAAATTATTTTGCTAATTACTTTTGGGGAAAGAGAGCTAACAACATGAAGATTGATGAGGAATTTTTTTTTTAATATATTTTTTTTATTGAATTTTTATTGGCCTTAATTGTTGTTTTTAAAAATCAACATGTACGGACAACATAATTGGACCTAAACTAAATATTTTTTGAAAAAAAATTTCATTGTGTATAGAATTGTCTAAAGATTGATGCCATATAATTTTTTTTACAAAAAAAGTTATTAAAAAACAAAAAACCTGATATTTCAAGTTTAAGGACTAGTTTGCTTAGAAATTAATTAAAAAATAACAAATATAATCCAATCTTAATAAAAATTATATATTTGGAAACTAGACATCATGTTCTCTAATAATTTTTAATTTTATAAATTGATTCAGAAAAAAAGTCCATCAGCCATATTGCCAAAGTTGTACATTCTTCTTCAATCTACCTTAGTTTTTAAGTTACAGGTCAAAAGCTAAGGATCGGGTTGCCAAGTCTTTCCCGAACCTAAAACAAAGGTAGCATGTGGGTTGGGAATTTTAAATTTTAAAAAATGCGTACGTGTTTTTAAAAACACATACGCATTACAAAATGCATATGTGCTCTTTATTTTCTTGATTATTTAAAAAATTAAATACTTTTTAAAAAAATATAAGCATTTTAAAATGCATATGCATTTCTAAAAGGTATTTAATTTTTTAAATAAATGATTTGTATGTGTTATAAAACACGTATTTCTTTTAGTGCATATGTGGATTTTTTGACTCAGGTACCTGAAGCATAACACATACATGTTTTTTTAATAACATGTATGCATTTTCTATGAGACTTTTTTTTGGTCAAAACTTCCCCTCTTCGTGGACCCAACTTCTTGCTTTCACTCCATGGCATGAAACATTGGGTTCTTGGCTAGACATATCGCAGTCTAATTGTCGCTATAAATTGTCACTACACCTTGTTTTATTCCAATATTTGAACATGATATCTTAAGCCAAATGGATTTTTTGCAAGCATGAGTAGCTGTCATATACTCTACTTCAGTAGTGGACAAAGCAACCACAACCTGTCACTTACTCATCCAAACGATTGCACCACCAAATAAAGTAAACACATACGCACTAGTGGATTTTCTGCTATCAATATCACCTACCTGGTTTGAATCCACATAACCATGAATATCAAGGGAAATATCATATTCAATCACATTACTATGATAACATAAGGAATAATCAGAGGTACTGCACAAATATCTGAAGACCCTTTTAATTGCATCCCAATGAACTCTACTAGGGTTAGACATATATTTGGAAATAACTCCCACTACTTGGGCAATGTCTGGTCTAGTACAAACCATAGCATACATCAAACTTCCAACTGCACTCTGGTAAGGCACTCTGCTCATGTCTTCCATCTTTGATGGAGATATTGGACAATCTGAAATAGAACTTTGTTTCAACTAAAACAATAACACACAATGGTTTACAAGCTTGTATATCAAACCTCTATAAAATTGAGTTGACATACTTACTTTAGCCAAGCCATAAATTTTTCTTCACTCTATCTCTTTTAATTTTCATCCCAAGAATGTGTTTAGTTGCACCAAAATCTTTCATGTCAAATTTAGTAGCAAGTTGAGATTTTAGTTTTGAAATCATACCTTTCCATCTACCAATAAATAACATATCATCAACATATAATGCAATAAACAGGAAATGATCACCATCAATTTTATAATAAACACAATGATTTGATTTAGAACACTCAAATCCCAAACTCAACACATATGTATCAAATTTATAATACCACATCCTAAGACTCTATTTTATTCCATACAAAAATTTCTTCAAATTGCAAACCAATTTACTTTTACCTTTCACCACATAGTGCTCTGGCTGTGTCATATAAGCATCCTCCTCCAAGTCACCATGAAGGAAAGCAATTTTCAAATCCATTTGCTCAACCTCTAAATCATAAGAAGCAGTAATCAAAAGAAAAAATCTAATGGGTGTCATTTTTGCAATAGGAGAAAATATCTCACCATAATCAACACCCTCAACTTGATAGTAACTGATGCAATACAAAGGAATAAGACACACTTTCACAATCTCATTAGACAAAACTCAAAACATCCTTGTTTGATTACTTGTCACTAGTTCACATTTTCCTTCACAAGACTTAACTCAAACACTCAAATTTGAATTTAGAGTTCCCAATCTCCTCAATGACCTTCAAAACACTTTATTAATATCAACTTAACCAAAAACAAACAATTACATTGACTGCCCATTCATATTTCATCACTTCTTCATGACTGTCCCAAAACAACAAATAGGCCTATTTAGACCCCAACCATAAAAAAAATTCACCTTTCCATGCCCAAATTCATTCACCAATAGCACTAACATGCCTATATGTGTCTACAAAACAAAATTATTACATTCCCAATCCAGTATTCAAGACATTCTTTCAAACACCTGCCCAAGACCTTCATTTGTTGATTCCAAAATTGGACTGTAACAACACTGTCCTTATTGAATAGTCATTAAATAGACTCCAATGCCAAATAAAAATATTGAAATGGATTCATCTATCTCCAAACACCTTTTATAAATGATGTAATATAAGAGGGACTCAATAACCACAAACAAAACTCAATAAAACATCACTATATTTTTGGTTTTACCAATCCTCTTCATATTTTCAGACCTAGGCTTTATGGTTAATATGCCTCCAAACTTGAAATATCTTAACCAATTGTTCAATCACCTTTATTTAGATCTGAATAAGCTTATTTATTCATTAAAATTCCCTTATAAGCATTATTTTATGAAACCCTAAGACATATTCTTCTAACTGCTCTGTTTCTAGACTGAGACACAAATTTTCAGTCAAAGACTCCAATTTCTTCCACACTTATCTTAATCCTTTCAGTTTGAAACATCAAGAACATGAAAGTAGATGTTATGAATGTCCTTTCCTCCAAATATTGGAAAGTTTCATTGAAAAACTTAGGAGAAACACAATTTACAAATTCATTATTTACCCTAATGAGGGTTTTTAACAGTTTTATGTAAAATGACAATAGCTTGCACAAATTAAAACCAAAATGCATGAGACAAACTTCAAATGGAATTTTATTGATTACATCATCACTTACAAACAATTTATCAGGCTTACTTGTTCGTACAAAACGTACAGAGCTTGGAAACACATAATTTCTGAAGAAAATGCTTTAAAACAAAGGTTTCCTTTATTCAATCTTCATATTTCAATCACCCACAAATACAAAAATGGTTACAAAAGCATTTTTCAAGGAATTTACAACATTTCCCTTCAAATTCTAACTTCCTTCAATCGATCTAAAGCTAATGACCTCTCATCTTCTCAAGTTTGCCTCTTTTTTTGCAAGTTTTGCAATTTTGCATTTTTTGAATGACAACTTTTACATTTTTTACAAAATTAGACCCAAATAACTTTAAATAACCTCATAATGACTAAAATGACTTGAATTACCCTAGATAAATGTAGAAACACCAAAAATTGATCAACCTTCAAGATGGAATCATGTCATTGTCAAGGTGCTTCTGCACTAGTAACCTTTTGCAACCAACCATGTTTTGTATTTCTCAGTACTTCCATATGAACCAATCTTTTTCTTGAACGCCCATTTGCAACCAATAGGTTCTTTTCCTTTAGGAAATCGTACAAGATCCCATGTATCATTCTTTTTCAAAATTTTCATTTCTTCATCCATAGCAATCTTCCAGGATTTTGCATCATTCATACCTAATGCCTCTTCTATTGATTTGGGTTCATCCGCGTTAATATTCAAAGAAAAAAAACATCTCCAATCATTAGGTGAATACCTTTCAAGCTTTTTTCTATGCCTTGTAGACCTATGAACAAGCTAAGTTGGAGGTTGTTCCTCCTCTTTTGAAGATTCAGAGCTAAATGAGCTCTCCTCAAGTTATTGTCCATCCATGGGCCTTGATTCAACTTTCTCATGTGTAGAAGGAAATTGAATCACATCTTCCTTTTACTTTGTTCTAGCTGCAATGTAACAAAAGAAGGATTAGTTTCTATAAAAATAACACTTCTACTATGTATTACTTTATGTGCAATAGATCCCAAAGCTTGTATCCTTTCACACCATAATTGTATTCGATGAAGACACATTTCACAACCTTGCTCTCCAACTTTGTTCACTTCTCCTTTGGCACATGTGCATATGCCTCGCAACCAAAAACTCTAAGATGTCTTAATGAAGGCTTGTGACTCAAACATGCTTCTATAGGCGTCTTATCAACAAGATTTGATGTAGGAGACTTGTTAATCAAGTAACAAGCAATGGCAACATCTTCATCCCAAAACCTTTGTTCTAGACCAGCACCACTCAACATACTCTTAGCCTTCTCCATCATTGTTTTGTTCATTATTTTTGCAACTCCATTCTATTATGGAGAATATGGAGTTGTCTTTTTTCTATGAATACCACAATCTTTAAAAAATATATCAAAATCATTAGAGAAAAATTCACCTCCATTATCAGTCCTCAAACATTTTATTTTATTTCCAATTTGCAACTCAACCATTGCTTTAAATTCTTTAAATTGACTAAAAATTTAGATTTACTCTTTAGAAAATATACACGTCCTACTATAATCATCAATAAATGAAACATAATATGTGGATTTACCAATTGAAAGAACGTTTATAGGACCAAACACATTAGAATGAATAAGATCCAATACACCACAAGATTTATGATAACTTGATTAAAACATAACACTATTTTGTTTTCCGTAAATGCAATGCTCACAAAAATCAAATTCAAGATTGCAATTAGACAAACCTTCAATGAGGTTTTCATTTTTCAAGGTCTTTGGACCCTTTTCTCCAATGTGGCCAAGTCTCTGGTGCCATAACATAGTTTTCTCTACAAGAAACTTTGATTTAGAAGAAAGAGAACCCTTGGGTACCCCAAAGCCATGACCATTTGCTGAAGGTGAAACCTTCACTTCTTCCAAAGAATTGCTTTTCATAGAAGTACTATTGCACTCTATAGTGCATGCATTGAGCTTATACAATGTGCCATATTTGATACCTCTAGCAATCACCATAGCACCTCTAACCATCTTGTATCCTGCATCAGAAAATACTACCTGCACACCTACATCTATCATTTTTCTCATAGATTATACAAATTTTGTGCTAAACCAAGGATATGCAACACACCATTAATCATTTTTATTCTACCATCAGGAAACCTAATTTTAACTTTACCATGACCAACAATATCTAAATGAGAATCATCACCTAAGTACACCTTACCTCCATCAAATTCTTCATATTCAGAAAACAATCTATATTAAAGGTCATATGGAAAGATGCACCTGAGTCAATTAACCATGCATCATTACCTGCATGAGTTGCCAAAGCTGCAATGAATGTGTCACCGTCTTCCTTCTCAGACTCAAAATCAAAATAAAATTTCTTCTTTTTCTTCTTCTTTTCTTCTTTACAGTCCTTATGAACATGTCAAGGCTTACCATCAACAAATAACTTTGGACTTTCTAGGAGACTTAGATCTTCCCTTGGACTTGGATTTGTGACACTTCTCATTCTTCTTGTCTTTTCCCTTAGGTCTTCCACAAACATTTAGAGCCTCCTTAGCACTAATAGATACCTTCGTCCTCATCTCTTCAGAAATCAAAGAACCCACCACATCTTCAATCTTCAATATAACAGAAGTACTACCAATAGCCATAACAAGAGAATCCCATGAATCAGGCAAAGAATAAAGTTGCACAGGCCTTTAGCCTCCTCTTTGGCACTCTTCTTACCCTTTCCCTTGGAAGTCTAATCCTTCTCATACATCGTTGTAAAATGCATTTGATCCTCTCGTAGTTGGTTGATTTTATTAAGGAGTACCTTGAGAGAATCCACACTATGTTTGATAGACATATGACTAATCTGTAAGAGATTTTTGATATCCTCATTAGTTTCCTTGATCTTGCCCTCCAACTTGCAAAGGCGACTTTCACACTCAACTTTGAAATCAGAAAAAGAACATTCTAGATCCACCATCCTCTCAATGAGCAAATCTGAGAATGACCCTTTTGGCTGGTTAACCAAATTATCCTTCAAGCCTCTTATTTTAATGTTCACCTTATTAAACTCCTTCATCACCCATTCGGCAAGTTTGAAGGTACAAGTGGCGTCAATTCTAGCCATGTCCAACAACTTGAACATAGAAGTGTTATCATCAACAAGATAGGAGAAATCCTCAAAAAGAGGATTAACATTTGTAATTTTTGGCTTATCCAAGGTTAGGTTCTTACCCATAGCCCCCCTCACACCCTTCTCTGCCAAAGCATCCTCAATAACCTTATCTCCATCATTGTTTACAACATGAGGACTCTATCGAGCAATAGAATCTTACACAATTATAACATTGTCTGCAAGTTTCCTTCACCTATTTTGATTCCTCTTGCTCACCCATACTGCATCCTTTAGACTCCAACTTGTGCATCTTAGCCAGTCTCTCATAAACCCTTCAGTGAAGCCCCAAATCTACATAGTCTTCTAACTGAACTGAATGCTCTTCCTCACCCTTCCTAAAATCTTCAAAATCCAAACCATGCAACACAACCTTCTTTTTAGTTGCCCATCATTGAGGCCCAACCTTTTTCTACGTAGAATCATCCTCACTAGACAAAGACCCACCAGAATTCGTCCCATGAATGACTAGTTTCTTGGTGGGACCCTTCTTTTTTAGAGTCCCCTTCTTCCTCTTTTTAGAGTGAGAGTCAGTAGGGGATGAGGATACCACAACAATGTTATCTTCATTCACCTTCCACTCATCATCCCCATCATCATCAGTATATGAACCAAGAGAAAATGAATCATCACTAATTGTCTTCTCCTTTCCTTTGATAGACTTATTTGGAGGGTTGGCTCTCACATGCTCCATGATGAGCAAGATGAGCCCTTCATGGAGCACAAGAGTCCTATGATTCTTGAGGTGGGTATAGACCAAAACTTCCAACGAGGAGAGAAGGAAAAACAAAAATGAAACATGCAAACCATGCCTAAAATGTTTGATCAAAGTGAAATGATGCTCTAAGATAGTAGAAAACTGACCATCGAGGGTTACATACCTCGTAATTACTTCCGCAGTATCGATCCAAATGTGCCTAAGTGAAATACGGTCATAACCCCAAGAGGGAAGTTTCACTAGGTCGTCCTTCTCATTTCCCTTAAAGAATTGATCCATTGCATCTTCATTACTTTTCCTTTCTTTGTAGAATTTGTGCCCCTCTGTCGACAAGCCAACAATGAAGGCAATGAAATATTCAGTGATGTTAAACTTAGTCCCATCCACCTTCAAGTACCTATTATGCCAACAATGATTGAATTTAATAGAGGCTTCATGGTCAAAACCATGAAGCCTGTCCAAATAAGGCGTGAAATGCCCATGTTTTAGAATCTACCAAGCTTTGCATTTGTTCTTCCATTTGTCATAGGAGATGGATTTGAGCCTGCTCCTATCCCCTCCCATTACAACAATGCTAGGAAATAGTAGAAAGTAGAGCCCAAAAACACTTCAAAAAATGAAAATAATCTCAAGATTGGGCCAAACACAACCCATAAAGCATGTGGCATTCAAAGGAGAGATAATTACCTGATCACCCCTATCAAAAATCAAGTTTGGCTGCCATCTCATAATAATAGTTTAGTCCTCTCAGGAAGGGAAGTGTACTCTTCCCACGACTTAAAATTGAAAGTTTGACAACCTCATTAGCAAAGAAATCTGCTAGGGAATTTCCTTCCCTATAAATATAAGACACACGGGTCTCTTCAAATGACCTTAACATCATGATAGAATCATTAATAAGTGACTCGATCATGCAACTCAGATTTTGAATGCCATTTAGACACTTGACAATGTTGAGAGAGTCACCCTCAATCCACACTTTAGAAACACCCCTATCCAACGCAACTTTGATGTTGATAAAGTTTGATCAAAATTTATTATTTAATTTTCAAATTTAAAAAATTTAAAACTTAAATTTATATATTGTTATTATTATGAACCAACTTATTTCATGGTTTTTTTCCCCATTAAGCTAGAATATAGCCATGCAAACATTTTTTTCCATTGAACTGAAATTAATAATTATTAATATTAATGTATCATATAATGATCATGTCAAATTTGTATTAATATATTAAAATTTAAATTGCATCTTATAAGTGTTGTATTTTTTAATTGTTTATTATTATTATTTATATTCAAATAAATTTAATGATAATTAGTAAATTTATTTTAAGAATAAATGTGTAATAATATATTTATATTTAATATTATTTTAATAATATAAAATATACAATTATTAAGATTTACATTTTTTTTTATGAGTAATAATATTTTGCTTTATTGATATAGATAAATTACATCAACTTCATACTTTCTTGTCAGGCCTTCTACCATCTAAATATTCATCTATTGTAACCCTAGTTTCTCAAAAAATTACAAACAATCGACATTAACGTCCACTGTCAAACCCATACAACTACTTCAGACTCAAAATTTACGCTTAAAATTTCATTCACAGTTTTTCAAATAATTACTAACTACCCTATAAACCAACACCACCTTCCCTTCATTCCCCATAATTTTAAACCCAAAAATTTTACAACAGGGAACCAAAAAGATTCAAAATTTCATGATAGAGAATTAATTTACTAGTAAGCTCTAGACAAACTACCTACCATTGCTTTTGCTTTGACCCTAGTGATCTTTTTCTTCTTCCTAGGTCGCAGCTCCTTCTGCTCCAACTACTCTACTTCAACTTTTGCTTACTCTATTATCGCCTCAACCTCCATTAATTCCACAAACAATTTTAGTGCTTTCCACTTGCATGTTGCATCCTCTCTCCATCTGGCTCTATGCCTTCCTTCTAGCCATCTCACAAAGGGAGCACATTTCTCAGCTTCTTCATCCTCTTCATTTTTAAATCCCTCACTAAAGTCCATTCCTACTCCCAGAATGGCCCATTCCAAGATTGTGTCCATGCCATCCAGGTAATCTTCATGCACCAAATCCTTCATCACCCCTTTCACAATTTTTGTTGGCTCTCCCAAATATAAGCCCCAAGCCATTATCAGTGAATAAATGTCCATATTCCTCCTATACCTATGCTTAAGGTCGCATAACCCTTTCCACAGTATTAATTGCACTGTTTGCACTAATCTTTCATGATTGTAAAGGAACAAACCTTTTAGTCTCTTTGTCGATGCTTCACCATGGAAAGGGGAGAGTTGTTTCCCATCTTGAGCAAAAAATTATCCTCCATCTCCTTTGCAACTCCAGAGCCACCACCTCTTGTCCACTATTTATGCACTTATTTTTCACCACAATGAAAGAAGCATTGAGAAGGAGATACCTTGAGAGCTTAATAAACTTTAATTCACATCCTTCACCATTAATGTTAGGCATACAATCATCGTCACCACCCGACTCCTCACACATTCTCTCATTCACTTCGTGTTTTGGAGAGCATTCAATTACTCCTTGCATTGTTTTTTGCAAGTGTACCATCTCTCATAATGCTATCTCTTCTAATTCTAAATGCCTAAAGTCTTCAATTCTCATTTCACCAACATCTTTAAACAAATAGATCCCACTTTGACAATGTATCTGCCTCTGCATTTCCCGTTCTCCTTATATGACTTACATAGAAGTCATCAAAGGCTACTAACTCCTCTTTTTTGTAAATGCTAGGCTCCAGTATTCCCTTTCATCACTGCTTGGATAATTACAAGGGAATCACCCTCCAAGTGAACTTTCGAAGCCCCTAGTGTTTTTCCAAGCCTAACAACCGTTAGTGCTGCTAAGGCTTTAGTTGTGTTATTGGTCCCTTCCTCCAACTTCTTAGCTCCCAAATCCAATACATTTCCTCTCTAATCTCTGACAATAAATCCTGCTCCTAATGGTCCAGGGTGTCCTTTAGAAGCCCCATCAAAATTCAATTTCCACCATCCCTCCTTCGAATTTTCCCAACTAACCTCCATCAAACCCTTAGGCGCTAGATTAACCCAACCAAGCCCCTTAACGGGCAAGATTTACATATTTTTAATAATTAATATATCTTATAATGTAAAAATTCTAAAAAATTTAATTTTTATTTTGAATTTTGATATTTTATTAATATATTACTAATATTAATTTTATTGATATTTTGTTAATATATTACTAATATTAATTTTATTGATATTTTGTTAATATATTACTAATATTAATTTTATTGATATTTTGTTAATATATTACTAATATTATTATTTTTAATTACACCTAGAGGCGTTCTACAGTCACATAAGAGTTTAAGGACCTGAGTACATAAAAAAGAAATGGTGTCAGTTACAAATGCATCATCATCCAATGAAACATCTCACAGAATTGGAGAATATCAAACGTTTCAGTTACAAATGCATGCGACAGATGCATTCCAATTTAAAACACCACTTCCTGTTTACATGAGAGGCAGACACAAGTATGGTTTGAGATTCAAGGCCTTCAACTCATTGTTACACCCCACAAACTTTCCCCACCATCAACATCGACTCTTAGCCCTATGGAGGAATTGGGAGCCACTTTAGGAGATCATAGCAGGGACAATCCAAACAATAGCAAGGTGCTACAGATGTAAGCTAGCATATTGAAGCAAAAGTCTATGTCTTTTTGTATTATTTTCTTAGGCCTTGCTTCCATTTGTATGTTTTGCAAGCTGTTGAAAAATCAAGGGCTCGGTTGTTTGGAGTAGAGGGAGATTTGATCCCTTTGTGTATACAGTACATCATTTTTAAGTGTTTGTTGTTTTTTCCCCTAATTTCCATGTTGTTTAATATTCATATCTTGTACATCATTTTTAAGCGTTTGTTGTTTTTTCCCTTGATTTCCATGTTGTTTAATATGCATATCTTGTGCAGTAATGATTCATAGTGGAAGCGATGTTAATGGTTACACATGGTTTGCATAAATAGGTCTCGATGCTCTCATGTCCGCACTCACTTGGTTCCTCTACCTCCTCTCCTCGCACCTGCAGGTTGATGCTCTAAAGCCCTTCATAGGAGAAGGTTTAACAAAATAATGGGTAAAAGAAATCTAGCGAATTTTCCGACAATCTTTTTTCGCCATTTAGTTGTGCCCAAAAACTCTTGGACAACGATATCATTCAGTTGTTTGGTTTTTTAGTTTCTATTTTGTTCTGTAGGAGCATTGTAATGGGTTTTTGGCTGATGCAACTCCTTGCTAATTTTTCTTGGTTGTCCTTAGTCCCTGCATCATGTTGGCGGCGCCCACTTTGTTTACCATGTCCTTCATTTCCTTCGCTGCTGGATTCATAGTGGTGAGATTTCTCATCAGATTCTTCCTTACAAATGCCAACATTAGATGAGTTCCATGATTACTATTAATATCAAGGGCCTCCATAATCTGTGACTCTAAATAATGCCCTAACTATTGCAATATGTCCTATGTATTTATATTTATATTTATATTTTATTTGATATGGTGTTTGAAATGTAGGAGCTTCTCCCAACTAGAAGAAATGATTATCATGAATACACATGAAATTATAGGGAATATGTAATGAATCTTCTAATTTTATAAGACAAAATTTTTATGCTATTTTTTTTCTCCTATTATCCTTGGAATTTGTAATATGTTACAAGTGGTCTTTTATAAGATAAAAATTTTATGGTATTTTTTTCTTATTTTTTCATGTCTTTCCTGTTTTGTAATTTTATTGATCACAAAAATATCTCAAATTGAGTATGAAAGAACTTTCTTAAATTTATATTTCATTCAAAGTTTCTATATTAAATTACTACACATAAAAAGATTGAAAGTTACTATCTTAAATTATTACAAATAATAGAAATTTCTAGAATTTTGAAAGTTAAGTACTAAAAAACTTTCTTAAATTTATTATTGTATATAAAAGTTACAAGATTCTAAAGTAATATATTTAAAATCAAAAAATATTTAAAATCTTTAAAAAAGAAAATTATCCTTTGATGTCCTCTTATATATATATATATAATTATAAATGAATGAAAAAAATGTTCTTTTTAAATATTTTAAATTAAAGTATCAAATTATAAAATTGGAAAATTAAATTAAAAAATATCTTAAATTTATTATTACATAAAAAAATTCAAAAATTCTAAATTTACAGTTTCATATAAAAGTAGTTTTTAAATTAGAGCAAAAAGAAAGAAGTTTCTAAATTTTAGAAAATTAAGAGTGAAATAAATATTTTAAATTTCTTTGTTTAGAATAAATTTTAAATATATATTTTTTGCTTTCTAATAAATCAAAGAAATTTGATGAAATAAAAAAATCAAAATCAAACAGATTTCAAAAAACTAAAGAAAATCAATGATATTTCATGAAACAAAAAATTAAAGAGATTTGGTGAAAGAAAAAAGTCAAAACAAAGAGATTTGATGAAACAAAAAAATCAAAATAAAGAGATTTGATGAAACAAAAGAATCAAAATCAAGGATTTCATAAAACAAAAAAAAATCAAAATTAAAGAGACTTGATGAAACAACAAAAAAATCAAATCAAAGAGATTTGATGAAACAAAAAAATCAAATTAAAGATATTTGATCACAAAAAGAAATCAAAGATAAATCATAGAGAGTTGAAAATGTTTAGTATAAATAAATTAAAAAATCAAATAAATAAATTAAAGGTTAAAAAATAAGTTAGGTTCAAGTATAGGGTTCAATTAGGTTACTATTAGTGTTAGGGTTAGGGTTTTAGTGCAGTTAGGGTTTAATTATTAATGTTCAATGAGAGATAAATTAGGGTTTGGGTGCAATCAATATTTAATTAAGGTTTAGTTAGGGTTTCAACTAGGATTCAATTAGTGTTATGACTATGCTTAAAAAGTGTTATTGTTGAATTAGGGTTTAACTATGGTAAGTTTTATTCAGGTTCAATTAGAGTTAGTATTAGGGTTTGGGTGCAATTAGAGTTTAGTTAAGGTTGAATTAGGGTTACAACTAGGATTCAATCAGGGTTATAGAGTGTTATTGTTCAATTAGAGTTTAACAATGGTAAGTGTTAGGATTCAATTACAGTTAGGGTTCAAATAGGGTTAGGATTAGTGCTAGGGTTCAATTAGGCTGAGTTAGGGTTAGGGTTTTGGTTATGGTTAGGGATAGGTTTATAAATTTGATAAAATATAGTAATTTGGTTAGGGTTAGAGATAAAATTGTGACTAGGGTTGGGGTTATCATCACGAATAGGGATTCAGGTTAGGGTTAGGGTTAGGATTAGGATTAGGGTTAGGGTTAGGATTAGGATTAGGGTTAGGGTTAGTGTTAGGATTAGGGTTAGGGTTAGGGTTAGGGTTATGGTTATGGTTATGGTTATGGTTATGGTTATCATCATGAATAGGATTAGGGTTAGGATTAGGGTTAGGGTTAGTGTTACGGTTAGGATTGGGGTAAGGTTTATCATCACAAATATGATAAGGGTTAGGGTTAGGATTAGGGTTATGGTTATGGTTATGGTTAGGATTAGGGTTAGGGTTAGGGTTAAGGTTATGGTTAGGGTTAGGGTTATGATCACGAATAGGTTTATCATCACAAATATGGATTATAGTTAGGGTTAGGGTCAGGGTTAGGATTATGGTTATGGTTATGGTTTGGGTTATGTTTATGGTTAGGGATATGTTTATAAATGATAAATATAGTAATTTGGTTAGGGTTAGAGTTAAAATTGGGATTAGGGTTGGGGTTATCATCACAAATAGGTTTAACATCATGAATAGGGATTAGGGTTAGAGTTAGGGTTAGGGTTATGGTTATGGTTAGGGATAGGTTTATAAATGATAAAATATAGTAATTTGGTTAGGATTAGAGTTAAAATTGGGATTAGGGTTGGGGTTATCACCATAAATAGGTTTATCATCACGAATAGGGATTATAGTTAGGGTTAGGATTAAGGTTAGGGTTAGGGTTAGGGTTATGGTTAGGGTTACAATTACGGTTATCATCATGAATAGGATTATCATCAT
>VDFB02281492.1:602995546-603052242 GCA_007258455.2 Sequoia sempervirens | reverse complement strand
CATATTTCTTTGATAATATGTAAAATTGAAAGAATGAATATTATATGTTAATGAATGAATGAATATGTTAATTAATGAATGTTATATGTTAATGAATGAATGTTATATGTTATTAATGGATGAATGAATGAATGCTATATGTTATTAATGGATGAATGAATGATTAATGTTATATGATTGGGTTTGGGGAATTGAGAGTGATGTGAGGGGGGGAAGGGGCCAAATGAGCTTCCACCATCACGTGGTTGGCCCTGTTAAGTAGCGAATATTAAACTATTCTTGAAACAAAGAGAAGCTCAATAAGGTAATGCACTTTTCAACATAATAAATGCATCGTTTGAAGCATCAAACCAATATGCAGTCTGTATGTATGACCAATCCTCAGTCTCCACAATGGTACATTTCCATGAATATTTTTTTTAAAAAAAATTGATGCTTCGTCACAATTTCGACGAAAATAACTGACGAATCAACAAAAAGGCTCAATGAAGTTGCTATATCTACAATGAATATTTTGTCGTAACTCCCCGCACATTTCATCGCAATTGCAACGAACTTTCGACGTTGCCACCACGCTATTCCTTGCCCATTTCATCACACTTTCAACAAGCTTTTTGGTGTTCTTCCGACGCTACTCCTTGCTAATTTCATCGCAAAGTTGATGAATTCTCGGTGTTTTTTCGATGCTACTACTTTCCTATTTCATCGCACATTTGACGAACGTTTGGTGTTGTTTCGACACTACTCCTTGCCCATTTCGTCGCAATGGCAACGAACATTTACTGTTGTTTTGACACTACTGCTTGCCCATTTCGTCGAACTGGCGACGAACTTGTGGTGTAATTTGTCGGTGGATACACAATTTTTTTGTCGATATTCCAACGAATGTTTGAAACATTTCATGATGCTATCGACCGATGATTCTTTGCCTTTATTTTGACGTTTAATTCGTTGTCAGCCTTTCAATGAAAAAACAACGATGGAAATATTTTCGCAATTGCGTCGCTATTTCGACAAAGATATGTCAAACTATCGACGAATGACCGTTGGAAAATGGTGTCAAATTCAGTAGTGCCTTAACCCTTAAACCATCTACCCTCTACCCTTAACCCCCCTCCCCCTATCTCTTTCCACTCTCCCTCTCTCTCAAGTATCTCCATCCTACTCCCTTCCATCTTTAGGTCTCTCACTCACTTACTCCTCTATCTCTCTCCCTTAACCCTAAACCCTAAACCCTTTACCTTCTACTCCTTAACCCTCCTTTTCATTTATTCTCTCTCTCAAGTTCTTCCTCCTGAACTAATTCTCTCAGGTCTCTCTCCCCACTACTCAAGCCTCTATTCTCCCCTAACCCTAAACCCTAAACCCTTAACCCTTAAAACCTCTATACCCTAATTTTAACCCTCCCTTTCTCTCTCTCCCACTCCCTCCCTCTCTCTTTCTCTCTCAAGTCTCTCCCTCTTATCCCATCATCCCTAAACCCTCAACCATAAACCCTTAAACCTTCTATCCTCTACCCTAAACACTCTTCCCCTCTCCCTTCCCCCTCCTCTCTCTCTCTCTCTCTCTCTCTCTACCACTCCCTCTTTGAGGTCTCTCTCTCACTCACTCACTCTATCTCAATTCTCTCCCTCCTACCCCTTCTCCCTCTATTGGGTCTTTCTCTCACTCTCTCACTCACTCCCTCTATCTCTCTCCCCTCCACACCCTAACTCTAAACCCTTAAACTATCTACCTCACCCTTAACCCTCCTCCTCCTCTATCTCCCACTCCCTCCCCTCTCTCTCAAGTATCTTCAATATCCTACCCTCTCCCTCTCTTAGTTCTCTCTCACTCACCCACTCCCTCTATCTCTCTCCCCTTAACCCTAAACCCTAAACCCTAAACCATTAAACCTTAAACCCTCTACCCTCTACCCTTAACCCTCCCTTTATCTCTCTCCCACTCCCTCCTACTCCCTCCCACTCCCTCTCTGAGGTCTCTCTCTCTCTCACTCACTCACTCTTATCTCAAGTCTCTCCCTCCTACCCCTTCTCCCTCCTCTTAGGTCTTTCTCTCACTCACTCACTCCCTCTATCTCTCTCCTCCACCCTTAACCCTTAACCCTTAAACCATCTACACTCTACCCTTAACCCTCCCTCCCTCTATCTCTCTCCCACTCCCTCCCTCTCCCTCTCTCTCAAGCATCTTCAATATCCTACCCCCTCTCCCTCTCTTAGAGGTCTCTTCACCATTCACTCCCTCTATCTCCTCTCCCCTAAACCCTAAACCCTAACCATTAAACCTCTACCCTCCCTTCCTTTATCTCTCTCCCACCCTCCCTCCTCTCTCTCTCTCAAGTCTCTCCCTCCTACCCCTCAACCATAAACCCTCAACCATAAACCCTTAAACCTTCTATCCTCTACCCTCAACACTCTTCCCCTCTCCCTTCCCCCTCCTAATTCTCTCTCTCTCTCTACCTCTCCCCTTCTTCCCCTCTTCCCCTCTCCCTTCCCCATCCTAATTCTTTCTCTATATATATCTCTCTCTCTCCCTTCCCCCTCCTAATTCTCTCTCCCCCCCCCTCTCTCTCTCTCCCCCTTTCCCTCTCTCTCTCTCTCCCTTTCCATCTCTCTCCCTCTCTCTCTCTCTTGCACACCCTCCACCTTCTAATTACTCTTGGGTATATGTGTGGAAAAATTGAATATCCAATTTAGATTGGATATACAATTTATAGCACCAAAATATTACATTTTAAAATGTTTTTCAAATTAGATATTAGACACAAATTGGATATCCAAAACAAATCAGATATCCGATTTGTAGTACTTTGGCTTGGGCATTGCTATGCAGCAATGTACTAACAACCAACCCAAAAAAAAGTCAACTCAGGATTTTTGCGTTTTTTGGCAAGTTCAAAATACTACTTTTTTCATGTTGCCACTTTTTGGCCCATCATGATCATGCACATACCCAGGTCTAAATCAAGTAGTTGTTATTGATAAGGTGGATCACTCCTTTCTTAGAAGGCCATACACTTATGATTGGGTCAAGTGTTCTTTTCTTTAGAAAATTCCTATTTCCTTTATGATAGGTTAATTATGATTTGATTAGATGGGTTATGAAGCACTTATTTCAAAAAAATATCTTTATGAAAGAAGTATATTGGCGTGAAATTAAATATGATTTGTATTCCAATATAAAAACTACAAAGAATGGAAACAATTCTTTCAACACAAACTATTATGTAGTAGTCAATTAAAATGAAAAAACTTACTCTATATTAGTTAGGATACATAACTAAGAAAATGATCTAAAGTGACTTATTTATCCTAGAGGAACTAACTATATAGTATACAAAGAAAGCCAAAAAACCCACAACTACCCCTATTTTGAAGGAGTTTAGTTTTCTCCCCTTCCCGATCTCGCTAATATTGTCTAATTATTTTAAAGAGATGAAGGATCATAACACAACTTTATTCAACCCAGTAAATAGCTTGGTTAATGAAACTTGAAAAAAGCAACAAAATAATTGTTACATTTTCCATTTCATGTTGAATGAATAGTGGTTACAATAATCTACTTATAGTTTAATAAAACACTATTATAGTTTTACCAACATATACTATTGTATGCTTGCATGGCTTCTTAGTTAATAAATGGGGAGATAGAGATAGATGGGGAGCGAAAGAGAGAGATAGAGATATATGGGAAGAGAAAGAGAGATGGAGATAAATGGGAAGAGAAAGGAAGAGAGGTGGAGATAGAGAGTCTATGGATAGGGGGGACAAGGAGGGAGAGATGGTGAGAGATAGAGAGGGGGAGATAGAGAGGGGGAGGGAGAGAAATGGATATAGATAGAAAGAGATAGAGAGAGGAGTGAGAGGGAGATAAAAAGAGAAATAGAGATAGATATATAGAGTAGGAGAGATGGAGTGAATGAGAGAGAAAGGGGGGAGAGGGAGAGATAGCTCAACAGATAGAGGGGGGAAAAGGGAGTGACATAGATAGTGGGATATATAGAGATATAGTGAGCGACAGGGAGAGATATATCAATCACTATATCTCTATCTATTCATCATTATCTCTTTATCTCTCTACCCCTCTCTATCTCTTTGTCCCCCTTTCTATTTGTATGTTTGTCATTATCTCCCTCTCTCTCTATATTTTCTCCCCTATATTTATCTTTGTCTCCTTAAGTGTGCAATGTGTACATTGAAGAGGTCTTAAAGGAGAATTATCATATCTTTAATCAAATAGCATGCTACCTTGAGCATAACTCCCCAAGGACACATGCCATCCTTTTGACATGAAACAACCAATCAAAATTTAGTTTCTCCCTCTCATATTAATATATATTACTATTATATTAAATATATATTATATTAATTATATTTTGTATTATATAAAAATATACTTATTATTAATTATTAATTATAATAATTTAATACGTATTTAATAATTTTGTTAAAGAATATAATATATAATTATAATAAGTTGAATAATTATATTATTTATTATGTAAAATATAGCTAATATATACTTAACTATATTGTAGATTATTAAAACCTAGCTAAATGGCGCTAAAATTTTCAACTTAATTAACATACTAAAAAACCTAACGAAACTAGGTTGTAGCTCATCAAATTGGAGAAGTGAAAGTTCAATACCAGTGTTGAGGAAGAGTTTGGAGTAGTGAAAACAAGGTCAATGCCAGCGCCGAGGAAGAGTTTGGAGTAGTGAAAACAAGGCCAATGCCAACGCCAAGGAAGAGTTTGGAGTTAAAACAAGGTCAATACCAACACCGACGAAGAGTTTGGAGGAGTGAAAGCAAGGTCAATACTAATGCCGAGGAAGAGTTTGGAGTAGTGAAACAAAGGTCAATTCCAGTGCCGAGGAAGAGTTTGGAGTAGTGAAAACAAGGTCAATGCCAGTGCCAAGGAAGAGTTTGGAGTTAAAACAAGGTCAATACTAGTGCCGACGAAGAGTTTGGAGGAGTGAAAATAAGGTCAATATCAGCGCCGGGGAAGCATTTGGAGGAGTGAAAACAAGGTCAATACTAGCACCGAGGATGAGGTTGAGGGAACTCAGGGAAAATTGATGACCAAGGGGCAATGAGTACTGTAAGTTTGGCACCCCCATTCTCTTTAACCTTCAATTTTCATGCCTAGTTTCCAAATATCTTCTCATACATTGGCACCCCCATTCTCGTAAAATGGTATAAGATAAGACAAAAAAAATAAAATAGCTTAGTCTTTCACATTTCTATTGACTAGCCTCAGGTCTTGGTAAAAATCCCATAATCTACCCACATCTTGGTTGAGGTTTAGGATTTCATCACACATAGCCTTCATCGCATGAGTTTGAAACAATTGTAGACTTAGCCCAAGTATATGCTAGGATAAGGTAGATCTAATGAATGGAAATAGAGGCATACAATTCTTCTTTAATACCTCCACCACAAACATATCCAAGGTGTTGGTTGTTTTTACTGTAAGCAGGTTGATCTTCTAATCTACCTATGGAATTGTCAGTTCTAATAAAGGGTAGCTTGAACAACCTAGACCAACTGATGAGGATTTGAAAGACCTCCTACACTATGGGCTCTACAAGACCCGGGAGGGTGATCCCTTAATGCGTTTACAACCTCTACACCATCATCATAAACAACATTAACAACAATAGATAATCTCATTTAATAGCTCAACATAATAAGATAATATCGAATAGAATTGGCTATTTATCAATAATATCAACTATTTGGAGCATGAGATAACTACAACAACATTTCACAGTATAAGATAGTCATTGATTTGCAATTTGTAGCAAAATTTAGGTAAAGGAAAACAAATATTGAACCATACGAATAAGTACAACTTAGATCAGTGCCATATATCCATTGGAGGAGTCAAATTTATAAGCATCTAAGGGTTTATGACAGATTTAACACATAACATATAAGATCCTTGATAACATTGCTTTACAATCTCATCAATATGTATTCTAACCCAATACTACTTATCAAATCCTTATACATAACATATCCACCTACAATCCCATTCAAGCATTTTAATTAATTCCTTGAATTAAACCTAAAACAAGAATCATACACACTGCAATAGTGAGATGAACGAAACAACCCTTGATCATTTTATTCAAAATTCAGATATGCTTGTACAATGGAGAGACATGAGTTTGAATTAATCATATCAATTCAAATTCCAGTACTGTCATAAAACATCAAATCCCCATGAATTCAAAAGCTACTACAGAATGACTCAAAACCTAAATTTCATTTTCCCTAAAACCATCAGACTTTACAATTTTCTTTGCAACTTCATCTAGACTCGACCAAAAATATCTAACTTGCTAACCTATACTTTTGGCCTTCAAATCCTTCTTATAGAAAAAGAAGGAGCAAACAAGCATCGAGCCAGAAAGCACACGTGTCACCAGCCAATTGGATCGCCTTGTACTATTCCAAAAATTTGTTACAAAAACAATCTCCCTAGAGAATCTCTTGTTCATCATGCCCGCTGAAAATGGTTGATGCAGCAACAAAAAAAATCAAGAATTATGTGCCTAGACTGTCACCAAAAAATAAAATTGGAATCTATTGTAACTGCAACAACTGATTTGTCAACCGTTAGTAGCCTACTCCTTTTCACTCTTCCTCAATTAAATATACATTTACCCATTTCTGGTACTCTTCATTAGTTGGAAAATCAAAATTGATCACCTCATTCACCTTGAAACTATAAGGTTTGTAATTAACTGCCACCTGATTCACTTCTCTTTCAAAAGACTCCAAGAATGAGTTGGTGTTAATGATTTTTTCCATACAACTCACCAACAAATCATAATCTGAGTTACCCTATTTTGAGGGTTTTGTAGTCGAAACGTGATATAAAGGGGCTCTTACACTTTTTGTGATTACTGTAGCTTTTGTAAGAGGCCCCATGGACACTATTGTAATTGTAGGATGCATGAATAGGGCGTAGGATGAGAAATAAAGAAGGTATAGCTGTTGTCCTCAATAGTTTTGTGAAGAAAAGCATGTGAAATGAGAGGTTCAAGCCTAGGTTTTAACAAAACATGTATGGGAGATATGATTTTATGAATTTTTATCCATGTGAAAACCTAATGGGTTGTTTCTGAACACTGAATATAAATGATATACATACACACACACATATGTATGTATGTATGTATGTATGTATGTATGTATGTATTTTTAAATGTAAATGTAAATACAATTACTGGGTGCTCTCCTAGAACAATAAATGCAACATATCATTAAAGAAATCTATATCTATGCATATAAATGTGTATTTCTAAATTCAAGTGTAAAATTCAAAGAGTATATGGTTTTGTAGTGTTATAGATACAACATATCCATAAATTAATGTAATTGAAATTCTAAAGTCTTCAACACATATAATATGAAATCGATCAAACTATTAAACTACATGAGAAATAAATGAAAACAATAAATGCATATGTATGTGTATTTGTAAATGTAAGAGTAAAATAAATAAGAATAATGAAAATTATAAAAGAATACAAGGAAAGCTCTCCTCCCTTCTTGGTAGTGATAACCTCCTCCACACACAACCCTTAAAAATTATGAATAGAGGAATATAATCTTTGAAGAACTCAAAGTTGATTCTCTCCTACTTGATGCAATTAATCATTTTATCCTTCCAAACATTTATAGTGATTACTAGAGGCACATAGACCAATTCTTCATAATAGAAGAATTTGATCATACTTTTCCAATGATGGCATTATGAGAAAACCTTAGGATAAATAAATAATTCCTAGCTAAGTTCTTTAAATCATGTCCAACCATATAAGAGAAGACCATTGCTATGTGTACTTGGATACCATGGAGAAAGGCTCTTTGGGCTCTTTCATCAATCATCGTACCTTAAAACATACCAAAAGTCTCCTAGCAATTAGACATAGGAAGATTTAAGATGACTTAAAAAAAAATTATTGCCAAAGCATAAACTTATGATGACTTAACCAAGCCTAGTACACACTCTCTCCCCATTAACCACTTAGACATATGGAAATTAAATGTAAATTTGCTGCTATTTTTAGTTATTTAGGTGTCCAATAAACCACTTGGTGGTGTTTCCCTTCAAGTTTATTTACTTGAATGAAGAGCAAAAGTCCTTTGATTACAATTAGAAAATACATTTGAGGCCTTGGTTGTGTAACTCGTGGATCATAGTTACGTTTAACACTTGTTACAAAGTTTGGGAGTTAAAATGTTAAGTAGATTTGATTTGTGATGGACACATTTGGATGGTAGTAACAATAAATTGCAATCTATCAAGACTTGATTACCTTATAACCTATGAAATTCTAGCAATGAAATGATAGATTAATCATAATGTCACCTTAGGATCACATCACCATGAAAGAACTTCATCCAACATCCTTATGAGTGCAGGTACCACCAAATAGGTATTTGTCAGATCTGTCTTCCTCGAGCAAGGGAAATTTAGGAAGAGAAGAGGAAAGCGAGACATGTAGTATGTCTAAAAGAGGGAGATCAACTAGAGGTCAAAAGATTAAAAGAAAATTTTGTAAATGCATGGAATGTTTTCTTGCTGAAGGGGGTTCATGTTCTTATGATGATGAAAGCATAGGCGACATTGAGGTGCCCTTGAGGTACAAAAATCTACGAAAACAATGGGTACCTAAGGAACTTCCTCCAATAAACACTAATTTTTGTTTCAACGAGAGGATATATCGCATAGCACCATCGTCATTACATGGTTTGGGCCTATTTTGCATGGATGACATAAATGTTTGTTATGAAAAAGTTATTGAATTGGAGTATGTCGGACCCTGTTACAGTTACAAAGATTGGATGCAACTGGTTTGACATACATGAAGTATGCATAGGTATGCACTGCCAACAAATTATATATAGCTAAAAGATAAAGATCAAAATAAAGGAGTGGCTATGTACATTGACAGAAGGCCAAAAGCATTAGGGAATATTGCAGGGTTTATAAATAGTACATGACCTGGGTCAACAAATAAGCAACCCAATTGCATATTCGAGGCATGTGAGGGAAACCGTGTATTCGTATGTGCGATAAAATCAATAACTATAGGGGAAGAGTTGCTAATCGATTACAATGTGAATCGCTTAGTTACAAACATAGTTACTATGGGGTTGGTACGTACTATGTACCATTTTACCCAACCTCCAATTAATGACTCCACTATACCATTTTATTCTTATGTTTTTTTTCATAAATCTATTGGTTTCATTTTGGTAATATCTTTTTTATATTTCATTTTTGTCATAGCGGGACATTGATCGTACGGAGAAGCCTCTGGCCCAAAGCACAAATCACAATTTATCTTCACGCGCTTCTACCCGATAGGTTTACCTCATTGTAATTATACAAATTAGATACAAGCAAAATGTTTTATTATTATGTTGTTTTGATAAGTTCATTGGATTAATTTCGATAATATTTTTAATATTCTTGTTGTAGTCGACTAATCGGGGAAAGGCACCAGAAGTAGACGAGAGCATCAATAGGGAGGTGCAATCAATATTATGTGATGATGACATTGCTTATTCAACAATCCCTCTTGATATGATAACGAAGACCCAAAAAAAATGAAATGAAGAAATCCTTAAGTTGTTATTCATAGTGCCTCAAATAGATGAGATAAGAGAGAGGGTTAAAATATTGACTGAGAGATCACAAAACTTGCAAGTAAGCTGTCATGAGGTCTTTAATTATAACATAAGTTCATTCATGGTTTTATATTTTGTACTCTTTTATGTCATGAACTAAAATATGTATTGTTTTTATAGGATTTTTTGCGCCCTCATGATGCTCCTGGCCATGATCAGGGTACTGCAAGTGCTGCCCAAGGAGTAGGGGTTGGTACAAGTGTCTATCCTGATCTTCCTACGCATACATCACATCATTTGACCCCATCATCTGTGCCTATATTGTCATCTAAAATGTTGGCAATACATACCATGTAGGCATCTGTTAGTGCACCCTCTAATGGCGAACACATGCCAGAACATGTGTTAGGACATGTACCTGGGGATGCAAAGGCCACTAGTACTGGTGATATTTTAGCAACATTTCCTGGATCTTCCCGTATTACTAGTACGGGAACATTGCCGGTCACATTTGTGGTGACTGAGGATTTTGTTCCCATAAAGATAGAGAAGGTCCCAGGTACTTTAAAATGTTTTAATTATTATTATATATAATCCAATTGAAATTTACTTATTGATCGCTCTTTTTAGACTATTGATCCCATGATCATTTTGCAGAAAATGATGTTTTTTTATAAAAATCTAAGTGATATTACATTGGAGCTCTTTAGGCCCACCATACATACATGGTGGAATGCCCAAAATCAAGATTTAAAAGATGAGATCATTAACTATTTAGTTGTGCTCTTCGGTGATAAAACATTCAACCAAACCAAGGTCCTTAAGAAAGTTGGTACCTATGTAAAGTATGTGAGGGACCAATATAGGTCACATTTAGAGAAGAAAAAAAAGTATAAGCATCCCCCCATGATTCCAGAGAGGGAGTGGAAGGACCTGGTGTTGAATGGAAAGGAGAAGGTTGAAAAGAAAAAAAGGAAAGACACCACCGGGCCAAGGAAGGTATGTGATATTATCAACAATGTAATTATATACTGATTACTCTTTCTTCTTACATAATCTAATGTATTTCAAACTTTTCATAGGCTTCCTGAAACATCGAAGGAAACAAAGGAAAGACTAGAAAAACACGGGCATCACAAACTTGGCTTTGGTGGTTATATGAAATTAGTCACACAAATTGTAAGTATCAATAAGTGAAATGTAGTATCCAAATAATAAATTGAAAACAATTTTGGTTTTATCAAACTATAGAAGCAAAATTCATGATCTTATGCAAAAATGTAGGGCTCTGAATTCAACAGAGTTCCCATAGAAAATGACCTGAAGATTTCCTTCCAACAAGGCTATGGAGTTGTGGTTGGATGCCTAAGATTCTTGACCAGGACAACACAACCTTCCACTACATCCGACATGCAGGTAAATAAACTCAATAAAGTTTATTTAAAATTGAATACTTGTGCAATCTATTCAATATTAATTTCCACCATAAAGTAATTGCATGCCTATTTGTTTTAAACATTCAAGCAATGATAATACTACACATGCCATTGGAATGCAGCCTGGTGAGGGTGGAGCACAACCTGTAGATGAAGGTCATGGTATGCATCCCGATACTTTAGAGCATGTAGAGCGTGATCAACATGTTGAGCATGATCAGGCTAGGGAAGATCAAGAACATGATGTGGCCCCATCAGGAAAATAAGACCACTCTAAAGTTCTCTTAAACATATTTAATTGCAATTGGTGTATTAATTAATGTAACCTTTCGTGTTTCAACTTTAGAGCATGTAGAGCGTGATCAATGTGTTGAGCATGATCAGTCTAGAGAAGATCAAGAATATGATGTGGCCCCATCAGGTAAAGAGGACCACTCTCATGTTCTCTTAAACATATTTAATTTCAATTGGTGTATTAATTAATGTAACCTTTCGTGTTTCAACTACAGATTAGGATTTAGAGGGTGTTCAACATGTTGAGCATGAGTCTATAAAAAAAGTTCAGGAACATGATGTGGACCCATCCGGTAAAGAGAACCACTCTAATGTTCTTTTAATTAATGAAATACTTGTAACAATAATAATAAAACATATCAGTTTAACATTTCTTTCTTATTGCAGCAGACCCCCCTTGCAACAGCGTCCACGTCATGAGCAGATGACTAGGCGTACATTAAGATCATGAGTAGAGGGCAGAACAACTAAAGGGGGGACATATATTGATTTAAAAAATGATACTCCACTTCATATTTTTGTAGCTTTAAAAAAGAAACAAAAAAAAGTGATTGTAATCATATCATGACAACCATATTTTTGATAACATGTAAAAACTGAAAGAATGAATATTATATGTTAATGAATCAATGTGAATATGTTAATTAATGAATGTTATATGTTAATGAATGAATGTTATAAGTTATTAATGGATGAATGAATGATTAATGTTATATGATTGGGTATGGGGAATTGAGAGTGATGTGAGGGGGGGAGGTGCCAAATGAGCTTCCACTATCACGTGGTTGGCCCTGTTAAGTAGAGAATATTAAACTATTCTTGAAACAAAGAGAAGCTCAATAAGGTAATACACTTTTCAATATAAGAAATGCATCGTTTGAAGCATCAAACCATTATACAAAGATGAAAGAAAGTGCTAACTTTTCACTATGGTGGCAGAAAAATGATTCTTTATACCCTAAATCCATGCTTTGCATCATAATTTGAAGTTGTTTCCATTCCAATGTTTCCATTCCAATGTTCTGAGTTTAGTTTGTTTGTATGGCTTTTTATGAATACCATATTGTGTTTTTTGTGGATTTGGTTTCAAAGCTCTATTTCTTCTATTTTTAGTAGTGACATAACTCTAAAATTTGACTTTTGTGCATAACAGGTTAGTGGAAAAATTGATAGCTTGGAAGGGTTTAGAGGCCTGATTGAGATAGATACATAGATATTTGGATCTTGTTGTTGATTGGAGACTTTGACTTAACCATGAAATTTTGTACCATCTGCAGGTATGCAAAAGTTTCTCTACTTACATTCATTCTTGATCATAAATGTTGTAAATGATATTAATGCTTCAAACCTAAAATTCATTTAATTGTTATAAAGATCAAAATGTTATACTTTGCTATACATTCAAGCATTCTCTTGCCCCCTACCCTTTGCTCTCTCCCCCCTCCTTTTAAGAATTTCCTTTGTCATAAAAGATTCACATTTCTGTCTCATTTACATAAATTATCTGAAGCGCTAGGAGTGAATAAAGATATGTAAAAGATGATGGATTATGTCTAAACAACAACTTTCCATCTTATAGCTAATTAAATCCTTAATATTTGAATAGTTTAGAGCTCAAATAATGCTTGTATATGCATGTGTAGCAATAAGGGAGCCTATGTGAAGATTGAAATTTAAAAAATCACTTTGGTATTTTTCCTCAAGCAGTGAAATGATATTTTGAGTAATACAAACCTACACACATTGATATTTTTTGGCATTGCATTGAAGAATTGTTTTTCTCTTATACCTACCCTTGGCTAGACATGGAGGTATATAATATTGGTTTCTGGGTTTATTCTGTAAGTAGTTAATTTCACAGAGGAAGACTAAAATCTTCTTAATTTCCTGTGTCAGGTGTGAAAGCATATGAATCACTTGTTGAAGGCACCATTTTGTATTCATCCAAAAAATAGTTTTTTTTTTTTTTTATGTTTCTTGCATGTGTTTTTTTAGGCTCTAGAGATGTAGCTCGACTCTTTCCTTTACAC
This sequence comes from Sequoia sempervirens, assembly GCA_007258455.2. Lineage (NCBI taxonomy): Eukaryota > Viridiplantae > Streptophyta > Pinopsida > Cupressales > Cupressaceae > Sequoia > Sequoia sempervirens. The sequence continues at coordinate 603,038,830 of VDFB02281492.1, read as the reverse complement.
TTTTCATCTATTTTGATGATTGCAGTAGATTGTCCTCATAATTTTTCATGTAGATCTGTTTGTAACCTTATTTTCTACCAATTAATTTGCAAACCACTCGCATATTAAGGACCATTTCACTAACTTTTAGTCATCCATTACTTCATATGTTGCAGTTTGTGTCTGTCTGCCAATAAATCCTGATGATTGCAAGAACATTAATCCTACAAGTGTACCCAATCTTTCTCAAGTAAAAGTCTTACCTTATTTTATAGTACTTTAAATAGTTAATTGAAGGGGCTTCTTTAGATCTGAGATAGTTGAACCCTAGATTAAAATATGGTATTAGATGGGTAGTATAATGATAAAACCGAGGTCCATTGAACACAAATTACGAACATAATTTACTAGACTATGAATAGTGTTACAATTATAATTATTTCTCCTTTACCTACCTCTGCATTAATGAAAAAGATAGCATATATTGGAAGTTCATTACATGTCTCATGTATGTGTTAGTATTTTAATTTTGTTTAAGTTGTTCAAGAGCTTGATTAGGTCAAGAATATGTTCTACAAGCTTTGTTCTCTTGACACTGCTCAACATTTTCCCTACACATTTTCTCTTCAATCCAGATGTTTCTTAACTCCTTCCCTTGTTAGCCCTTGGTTTTTCTCAAGTGTAATGCTTTTTCTATGCATCTTGCAGTCTGTTTGTATGATTAGTCGTCTCTTATGAAGCATGGATAACCTTTCATGGAATTGTTGTTGTAATTAGACAATTTCGATTGTGAGAATAATCATTTAATTTGTATGGAAGTAAGTCTTTTTCATATTATTTGACTTGGTATTGTAAACTTGTCTTTGCAGGATTCTCTCCGAGGGAACAACAGAACTGTGATGATAGGTAGAGTTGTTTCTTAACTCCTTCCCTTGTTAGCCCTTGGTTGTTCTCAAGTGTAATGCTTTTTCTATGCATCTTGCAGTCTGTATGTATGATCAATCATCTCTTATGAATCTTGGATAACCTTTCATGGAATTGTTGTTGTAATTAGACAATTGTCATTGTGAGAATAGTCATTTAATTTGTATGGAAGTAAGTCTTTTTCATATTATTTGACTTGGTATTGTAAACTTGTCTTTGAAGGATTCTCTCAGGGGAACAACAGAATTGTGATGATAAGTAGAGTTGAACAACATGATAAATCATTTGGAATGATCAATATATTACTTATAGAATACTCTGTGCAAGTAAAATAGAATGTGCAATGGCAATTGGTCTCGAATTCAAATATGAGTATAAATACATTATACACAAGAAGATGATATCTATTATATGATTTAAAGAACCCTAAAATAAGAAAATTAATAGGTTCCATTTGTTTACTTGCTCTTAGACACTTGTTTAATCGGTGAGACCCTCAGAATGTCTTGCTAATAACCAGCAGTGTTCAAAACTCCTAAAGATGTTAGATCGGTGTGACATTGGATTTGTCTTGCTGACAGAAGTCATCGGCAAGACATGGACTATCAAAGTGAGTTTTCTATCCTATGTCGATGATTGATCTCTCACCGATGGGTTGGCTTCAGTGGTCATTGCCAAGAGCCTCCGTGACGGTACATTTCAACGATTTTTTTTAAAAAAAATTGCATTGTTTCATTACAATTTTGACGAAAACCACCGACAAATCACCGAAAAGGTTCGACAAAGGCTTCGTCATAACTCCTTGCCCAATTCATCACAATTTCAACGAATTCCACTGAAAAATCATAGAAAAGGTCCGACAAAGTTGCTTAGCTACGACAAAGGCTTCGTCATAATACCTTGCCCATTTCGTCGCAATTTCAATGAAGGACACTGACAAATCACATAAAAGGTTCGACAAAGTTGCTTAGCTGTGATAAAGGCTTCATCGTAACTCCTTGCCCATTTTTTGCAATGTCGACGAAGGCCACCAATGAATCGCATAAAAGGTTCGACGAAGTTGCTTAGCTACGACGAAGGCTTCATTATAACTCCTTTCCAATTAAGTCACAATTTTGACAAATGCTACTGACAAATCACATAAAAGGTCTGATGAAGGCTTCATCGTAACTCCTTTCCCATTTTGTCAAAATGGCGACGAACTTCTGGTGTTGTTTTGACACTTTGGAAGAGCCATTGCAATTGCATTTTTGTTGTAATTCGTCGGTGGATACACAAAGTTTTCATCAATATTCTGACAAACATCCGAGTCATTTTATGATGCCAATGACCGATGAATCTGCACTGTTATTTCAACGTTTAATGCATCATTGGAATTTTGATGAAAAAATAGCGACGAAATTATTTTTGTCATTTTTTTGCTTTTTTGACAAATATTTGTCAAACGACCGATGAATGTTCATCGAAAAATGGAGCCAAATTCAGTAGTGTGAGAAAATAATAGGTTAACTCTCTCTTTAGCTAATATAGAAACACTCCTAGGCTATGGGTGACATGTATATTAGAGTGAATCTCTAGATAGGACTAGTTCCCTTAGTATAACACCTAAACTAATTCATCTTATTATTGTTCACAAATAAAAGGGATGGAAATTAAACTTAAAATTTAATTCAAGACCTTAAAATGGGGTGATACACTAGATTTTTTGATGACTTGTTCTTGCTAAAGCATACATAATGTGATTAAAGAACCAGTAACACCATACACAACTCACAATTTGATATTTTTTTACATAAGTGTTTCATAGGAAGTTTTTAAGTTTATATCAGCCCTCGGAAGGAATATCATTCACAAACGAAAATTGGAATAACTTAACATACACAAACCATGACTTGCAAAAAATATATGTTATTGTACAAAGGCAACAAGAATGAGATGAAAATTCAAGAATAAACAATTTTATCATGAGAAAATATCACATTCCATAATAATTCACAAAATAAAATTTTTGAGAAGGTAAAAATGGTTATTTATTGATTAAAAGGGTATTATACAACTACATAAAAGTTTATTTTATGTTTTACTCAAAAAATTGAGTTACAATATTTGATACATCATAATAATATATGTTACAATGAAGTTCTTATCACAATTTACAATGTTGTTGTACCCTTACTAGTTGCACCCTTGCAAATCTAACTGACATGAGTGAATATAGGATATGTGAATATTTGATAATTAATTAAGATTATTTCCTTAGACTTGCTTAGTAAACCTCCTTGGATGCTTGGGAAACTACTTGTTCAACTTCTTGAAAAGTTCTAGCTAGGCATTGATGGAAGAAGCTCCTTGACCTATTCAACTAAAAGATATGCCACCTCTTGTAACTATTCTTGATGACTATAAACCTTCTCAAACTACTTAATAAATGAATGGTACAATTGTACCTCCTCATCTCGATTGCCACTTGTAGGATAATTGTCACATCTCATTTTTTCTTAATTAATAAGGAAACAAAATTGGTTGAGACTAGTGGATGATTATCTATGAACCCCAATCCTAGACCTACACAAACATAGCAAACAAACATAATATTAGATCCAAATGCAAGTTAGAACTAAGATTCCCAATGAAATTCATCGACAATGCTCAAAATAGGAAGGAAAATGATGAACAATACAAGAAAAATAATGAAATCCTATTTAAACATGCAAAATCTCAATCCCATGGTGGAATTGGTGCCAATTTGATGTGAAAACTGGCCCTTTTCCCAACTCCTTTGCAAGCTTTGTGATGATTTGATGAAGATTGATCCACTTGTTGATGAAGAACAATGAGCTCCTTGGTGAAATTTGCAATAACCTAGCTAAGATGATGACAAATGCTATGAAGATGGATAAAATTAGCTCTCAATGTGAAGAGAGTAACTTTGCTCTAAGTTGTGGATCCCAAATGGGAAGAAAAGTCTTCTATTTATAGAAAGACAAGATGGAGGAATGAGCAAAATGAAGCAATGTGGGATCATTCAACATCCAATGGGCAAGTGCCACTTCTCAAAAAGTGAATGGAGGAAGCTTGAGCACATTTTGACGAATGTGTACAATAAATGATATTAGGTGGAATTTGAAAATCATGAAATGACTTGTTCGAGGGAGAAAGGAATGAATTAAATGCCACTTGGCTCAATGCACAAGGACATGAAAGAGGGTTAAATGCTTTGTTGGAAGGACAAACCTACTTGGAGAGATTTTCAGACTTGGAGGAATATTCCCCTAAAGATGCCATGTTGAAAGAAAATAGAGATTTAATAAATTATTTAAATGTATTTTCATGTGTAAGTGGAAAAATCTAGAGGATTTAGATGATTAGGATTAAATTAATTAGGATATGATTAATTTAATAGGAGATTAGGTGATTTGACAACTTGATTTATATTTTTGGATTGATTTAAATCAAAGTTGAGAGGAATATGATTTAGATTTAATTAAATAAAGGTTTTGATTTATTTAATTAAAGAGGGAGATGATGTTAGATTAAATTAAATACAGATTGATTTAATTTAATAGAATGACTTTAGAGATTAATTAAATAAATTATTTAATTAAATAGAGACTAGAGGGTTAATTAAATAACATTGATTTATTTAATTAACAAGAGAGAATGACTTAATCAGATAAATAATGATTTATTTAATTAAGGGACGAAAGATAATGATTAGCTAAGAAGATGATTTAGGTTGAAACAGAGTTAGTAATCAGGATCAAGTGTGTCGGTATATTTTTCATGTCTACATATCGTATGACTGTTTGATTAAGAATAAATGTGTTTTTTTAATTGGATGATACTTTTAAATGCGTGAAATTGAAATTGAAATGGAGATGAGATGTTATGTGCATGTGCTTCGACTATGGTTTTATGGACTAACCTATTGACTCAAATCTGAGTGTGAATGAATGCAAAAACATGTCGAAGGAAAGAACATGGCTGAGGTAGAAGTATCCTAGCCACTTGGCAATAATTAGCATGATGGAAACCTAATGTACACACACTCACATAGTTGCATTCATCCTACATTATATGATTATGATTGTATTTTGTTCTTTGAATGAGTCATTTGTGCATTATGATGGCTAGGTTATAGTTTCTAATATATTTGTGAAAATAAAACTAATTGATAAAATAAAAGTATGTCTGATGGATTTATTTTCAAAAATTAAATTTATTGGTTGGAAAAAAAATAAAAGATTTTTACGTTCAAATGTTTGATAACAGTAAACTACGTAAATTATATTTAAATATATATTAATAATAATATAATAAAGATATTGTTTATATATATAAATGTACAAGTATATAAATAGTTTATTACGTGTTAAATTATTTGCATAATTATTAATAAAAAGAATAAATTTAATTAAATAAATTTTATATTATTTTCATGAGTATTATTAGAAATAAAATGAAATAAAAATAAAAATAAGTTTTATTAAAAATTAAATAAAACAAGTATTAAAAAATTGTCCAAATTACATGATAAACCATGCATGAAAAAGGTTTAGTTCTAAAATTAAAAATGATACTCCAACTAGAGAAAAGAAGGGGAAAAATTTAATTTAATCTAGACTTCCACTGCTCCTTAAGGGGTTTGACACACACAAGCAAGTCTATAAAAAAGAAAAACATTTATTGTTCACATTATTAGTTGATCTTTTATAGGAAATTTTATATGAAAGAATCCTTGGTATGGATTTGTAATATATGGTTGGAAATTGTAGTTTTTGGCATCCCTGTATTGTATGGAGTTGCATACTGAAATAAATAGGATTATCAAAAACTTAAAGTCGACCACCATAATGGATTACATTTAGCCTTGGAAAAGTGTGTAGCAAACACTTATAGCATGATTCATAAGAATTAAGTATTCGTGTATCATGTAGATAGGTGAACTTAAAAATATACACATTGCATATGAGAAATATTTTTGTACTTTACTTGGGCTTCTTTACTCTATTAAAATTGTTTCCAGTTATATGAGTATCTTGCTAGATATGAATGAAATCCATGTCATTTGGCTTACTGGAGTTGAGATGGGATTTCCATTGATGTAGTGTTTTCTCTTGCTATGTCCACAAATCTATTGGTGATTGGGTATATTTGTGGCCTCACATATAGTGGAAGGGTGCCATACACCAGTTTTATCATTGTTGAATATCAGTATTTACTATTGTTGGTCTCCTCCCTCCCCATTTTTTATAATGATTTATTGTTATTATAGCATTCTAAATGAAATTGTGATTATTTATGGACAATGTGCAACACTTTTGTGTTATTTGGAAGTGCTTCTAAATTGCACTTCAATATATCATCTAAGAATATGCAAGTTATTAGATCTATCTTTTAATTTTATTTTTTGGTTCATACTTTGTTGAGAATACATTTTATTTTTGTTGTGATGATTCCATAGTGAAATTATAAAACTGAAACATGAAACTGTCATTTAACCATTATGGATCCAATTCTTTCTTTGCATGTGTTAAAAACTAATTTCTTATGGATTAAACTTGCAAGACATAAAAATTAGTCAATATTGCATAAAAATAGAAATAGTATTACACTTACAACCTTTCTAAAATTGGGATTTATATTGAATAATTTTTTATAAGATTTTGGTTCTGTTTTGGCTTAGCATTTGCAAATTATATGTTAAAATTGTTATTTTTCCAGAAAGTTAGTTGATTTTTATTGTTTATAGTATTATCACTACAACTTAGAAATTTTCACTGCATACAACACTACATTGTAACTTTCCCACTATGTACTATAATTTTTAGTTGATATTTATTGCTTATAATATTCATCACTATAAAAATAGGTGAAAGAAAATTTGAGCCAACTAGGAATGATGATAGAGTAAACTCACACAATCACTACATATTGCAATTGTGGAGAGCCAATATAGATTGGAAACCCGTTCTTTCCAACCATGTTGTAATAAAATATATCACAAAGTATGTAGCAAAATTAGAAAAAAACTCAGAAACATAACAACAGTGTTGATACGTCTTGCAAACATAAAAAATGTTGATGATTTGGTTGCAAGAGCATATGAAAGGTTTTTGACAGATACTGTTATAGAAAAAGATGTTGGAGCTCAAGAAACATGTCATATGCTACTTGAACTTCCATTAGTAGAGAGCAGCAGAAGGTTTGTCAATCTAAATGTTTCATGTGAGTTGTTCAAACCTGTAAGTGTAAATGATGAAGAGAACTATGAAGAAAAAACAAAATCTTTCATTGAAGGATATAAAAAAGGCCTTTTTCTATGGAAGGTGTTACACTGATTGATGCAACTAGATCGTGGATATATAACCCTAAAAGAAGAAGAGATAATAAATGGGAGCCAAGACAAAAAACAACTATTGTTAGAGTATTTCTTAGGTTTTTATCCATTCCTTCACGTGAGTCAAATAAATGGATTGAATTTTGTTTCTCAAGAATTTATTGTTGTACAAACCTTTTTGTGACATGGAAAGATAAATTTGTCATGATAATGATACCATAATAGAAAAATGTGAGTCATTCCATTATAACCCTTGCCACATGGAACAAATAACAACTGTAGAAAATGATGAAAACATCAATGATTCTAAAATTGAAGACAATGAAGCTATTCAAAGAAATATTATAAAGCATGAATGGGAGATAATATCTAGACTACATCATGGTCAAAATATTCAAGTTTCCAAAATAGATATGTTGGGAAGAAGAGATGTTGATAGACAAACAAATTGGTGTAGTGAATATCAAGGTGATATGTACACAAATCAAGGAATGAATTTCATAAGTAGCATGAGAGAACATGGGTGTCTCATACATGATGAGATACCATAGTGTATGGACTACACAAGCCTCAGTGACAAACAAAAAGATACACTCAACATAATCATAGCACACTACCATAATAATCAAAATGCACCAACCTTGTTGATGGGTAAACCCACAAAATTGGTTTACAATTCCAGTGAGGAAGGAAAAATGCATTTTTAGATGGAACACACTTTAGGGGGTTTGCTAGAACTAGGGGGATTCGCTAGAACCTCCTAAAGGGTTCGATAGAACCAAGGGGTTCGCTAGAAGCAAGGGGGTTCGTTAGAACCGCCTAAAGGTTTCGATAGAACCAAGGGGTTCGCTAGAAGCAAGGGGGTTCGAGCGAACCCCCCTTTAATGGGTTTATTTTGGGGGTTTGAGTGAACCCCCTAGTTCTAGCAAACGCTAGAACCCCCCTTCTCCCCCTCTGGAACAAAAAATCTCTAGAATTTTTCCCTTCGATTCTTGAGTTGAGGATGAAAATGGAGGAGACTTCACAAACCCAACTTGATGATGGCAGTCCTCAGAACGAGCTATCCAACAAATACAATTTTAATATGTTTTGGTTTTATTATGTATGGATTTTTAGTTTGATTAAAAATAGTTTTTCACTAAAAATCAATCTCTTTGTTCTACACATGTGGAAAAATAGAAGATTATCAATTTTTTTTGAAAAATATCAATTCCCTAGATATTTAAGTCCTTGATCCAACAAAAAAAAAATTGATACATATAATTTTTTTTATGTTGTATATAGTCTACCTATGTCTGAATTGTAATTGGTTTGACTTTGAAACTTGATTAAGGAAACAATATTCAATAAAACACTATGAAACCAAATGAAAGCACTAGATATCATAGTTCCAAATCTAAATTCGAAAAAAATAGATTTTTATCCTTCATGGAAAAAAAGTTATGTTGTATACGGTGAGCATCACTCCTTAAAAATGGTGTTCACTAAAAAAAACTAGTTTTCAAAGGAGATGGAAAAATAAGTGCAATTTGATTCCAAAAATTTTGATTTTTTTTTTTTAGAATCTACAGACAAAATGTCACAAGTTACTAGTTTGCATCATCTTCAAACTCCTCATGGTTTAGCCGCTATAGGTGCCCGAAAGTGAAGATTTAGTTAGAAAAAATTAGTTCAATGTCCAGTTTGGCCAAAAATTGTAAACCAGTATTGTGGGATCACCCTGATGATAATTCAAGGAACAATAGGAACAAAAAAGTCATAGCTAATTGGTGCTATTAGTCAAGCTCTTAAAAATGTAGCAAATCTAGGTCGTTCTTCTTTTCTATTACTTGCACCAACTGGAGTTGCAACATTCAACATAAGAGCATCCACAATTCATTCAAAACTACGAATCCCAATAAAAGATTTTGCTCAATTGGAAGGAGCAAGATTGACGAGTTTTCAAGAAGAAATAACACACATCAGGTATATTTTGATTGATGAAATGAGCTTCATTGGTCAAAACTTGTTAGAGAACATATATTCTTGACTCCAACAAGCATTCCCACAAAATACAGATATTAACTTTGTAGGTATATTATCTTTGTGATTAACAAAAATAACTATTTCTTATTGTAATACATAAAATTCATATATATGAAAATTTTATAACTATAAAGTTATATAGTATTAAAAATAATTGTTATCAATTTTCTTTTAGGCATATCTATCATTTTTGTTGGAGATTTGGGTCAATTGCCTCCTGTTAATGATAGACCAGCATATGACAGAAATAGACAAGCTAAGTTACTATAGGAAGAATTCAAAACTGTGGTTACTTTGGATAAAATATTTAGACAAGATGGACAAAACATCAACCAACAAAGATTTCATCAACTTTTGACAAATCTAAGAGATGCAAACCCCACAATTGATGATTGGAAATTGCTTATGACAAGAACTACTATTACCATAGATGCAACAAATAATGAGGAGTTTGAAATGGTGTTCATTTGTTCTCCACAAATGATAATGTTCATAACCATAACAAGAAATGCTATACTCATTGAAGCATCCTATTGCACATAGTGTTGCAACAAAATCAAGAAGTATTAATGCAATAAAAGGATGCTCAAATGATGAGCTTGATCTGCAATTATTGATATGTAAGGATGCTAAGGTAATGTTGACTTGAAATCTTTGGATACAAGCAGGTCTTGTAAATGGAGCTTTAGGATATATTCAAAATATTGTATACAAACCTAGAAGTGGTCCACCAAAACCACCAACATATGTAATGGTTGAGTTTGACAACTATTCAGGAATACCATTTGATGATCGTACTTCAAATACAATTCCAATTTTAGCAATACAGAGGGGGAGGACAATCCAAATGCCATTAAGATTAGCTTGGGCATTGACAATTCATAAATCACAAGGTTTGACTCTTTCAAAAGCCACTATTGATATAGGACCAAGAGAAAGAACAAGATTGACATTTGTTGTCATATCCCATGTAAAGTCTCTAGACGGGCTAAGAATTATGCTGCCATTCACATATGATCGTTATGAGAAAATAAAAAAGGGTAGACAACTTGCCAAGAGAAAGGCTGAACAAAATAGACTGAAAATGTTAGAAGATAATTGATGAAACATATTTTCTTCAATTTTGTTTCAATAAATATCAAATTTTCAAATACAATATATTTGTATGATTTTTATGGTTATGCTACTTTCAATTCTTTTATGTTTAATGTATTTAAAATTGGACAAATAAATGTCTCTTATGTAACATAATTATGATACTTTTGAAATATTTCTAATGATTTGTAGTACATTTGAAAATCATTTGGTATCCATGTAGATTTTTCATATTTTACATCATAATTAAAAAATTGGTATGTTTCATATGCTTCTCACATATTCAATAGTTTTTTATACTTGAAATATAAACTAATCTGGGTGTCTTTCCTTCTAGGTCATGGCAACTCATGTACAACAAAATGAAATAAATGATGTTCTAGATGCTATATTAGAAAAATCTATAACTAGCATATATAATACGTTGAGAGATATCCTTCTTGGGGTGCCTATTGCACTTTTATGTGAGAAATTGATTAAAAATAGTTGCATCGAGAAGGATATCTCTTGACGTATTTTATGTGTGTGTGTGTGTGTGTGTGTGTGTGTGTGTGTGTGCTAGTTATTCTAAATTACCATTAAAAAAAACTAGAAATTAATATTTGGGCAAAAGATTCAAAATAAATTCTATGATTAATCCTTGAGCTTACAAGCTAGTTTGTTAAAAAAATTATAATCTCTAACAGCATAAAATGTTTCTTAACATTGTCAATGGGGTTGATGCTTAAATGACAAGGTCATACAATTCTTAAGATGGAGATCCATGATCAAAAGTTTCTCAAAATGGAGATCCATATTTGAATCCGTAATGCAAGATTTACATTAGAATTTCAAGTAGGTGGCACTTAGACTTCCATAACGACTTTTAAATTTATTAGAACAAATAAATTACTTCCAAATTGAATATGTTGGAAGAAAAGGAGGATCAATAAACCTTCCTCACTGATTAAAAAAAATATTTTTAAGAAAAAAACATACCAATACTAAATAAACATCAAGACATGACTTTTGGTAACGTCTTTTAAATTTTCTGTACTAAATCACAGGAATCCACTTTTAAATTGTCTGTCTGAAAATCCCATGATAGTTTACACCTGTAAAGAATAATGATAAATTATATTCTGATAAAAAATAACATATAAATATTTATAAGAAGAAAAAAGCCAACTGTAATAGACCATTAAGACATAGATCCTCCAAGAGTTCATACCTTAATACATAAGTAGAGGGGGACAAGGCTTTTGTGTGGAGACCCTACCCACTATCTTGTGTTTATTTTATACGTTGAGCTATTCATTACGCCGCCCATTTTTCAAAATTTCAAAAAGCTTGTGTCCTAACGTAAACAGAAACAGAAATTCTTGTGCTGTCGTTACTCGCCTTGTCTTTATCTTGTGTGATGGGCATGAGCATGGAGGAGCAGCCAAAGCATTCAATGTGATGGGCAGCTGTATCAGTACTAGTTGCAAAAGAAGCAGGGGCAGAAACAGTGTCCCCCTTTTCAAGGACACTGCCACTCCCAAGGGCACTTCATTCAATTGCCCTACACCTTCACACGAGCCAAATCCAAGCAAGGACAAAATTGTGCAACCGCAGGGCCTTTCTCTACAGAAGCCCAATGTCGAAGCAGAATCTCCGGATTTTCCTGAAGAGAAGCGGGTGGTTGTTCATGAGACTGTGCGGGGTGCTCACAGCTCCCCTGCTCGGGCCCCTGTTAGATCGCTCAAGGAAAACAAGAATGTTAACTTATCAGCGCAGAGTGTCAAGCCAGCCAGGCCATTTTCTGGCAAACCCATCGACAGACAAATTCACGTTGGTAGACAGAGTCAGGAAGCGACTCCTACTAGGCCTCGACCTTGTAGAACTGCTGCGTCTCCTGCTAGAGGAATCGAACTCATGAGCTCCAGGAAGCCTGATTCTGTCGAACCGAAGCCTCAGAAGGTCCCTGTCAAGAGACAAAATTTTGGGGAACTGAGATCTGGGTCGCCGTCATTCAGAGCCACCAAAGGCTGTACAAGCAGTGCCATGAAAAACGGGGATCCTTTGAAGAGGGCTAATTCTTCGAGAAGGACTAGTCAGATCAGGGGTAAGGATATAGCTTGTTTTGAGCCACAAAAATTGGAGGAAGAGGTTGCAGAAAAGCCCAAAAATGTATGTGAATTGTCTGCTGAAATTGCTAGTGTAACGGAGTCAGAGTTTGAGTCGACCTTGCCGCCTGTTGACCTTGATAACCCTCTTATTTCTTTGGATTGTTTTATTTTTCTGTAATTAGATTTGAGTCACCCATGTATATGATCACACACAAGGGGTTTGTAATGGGGATAGCGGATGTTAAGGGTGTTACAGATAAACTTAAATGAAAGGGGTAATGTGCATGTGGCTTATTATAGGGAACTATTCACAACGTACTGTGCCGATTCTACAGGCAATGTTACAGGTATGTTGAATTCAAACTAATAATTGGGGTGTTTAAATTTGGGTTAATTCTTTTGGTATGCTGCCATTTAATATAAGGATGTAATAGAATAAGCCATGAACCGGGCGATGACTGCTTGTTCAATATTGATGGAAGAAGATTCAATATGCTTTGACACCACTTGATGCAGAATGAAAAAGCCTCTACTGAATCTTTCTCCATCAAGTCGTATCAGAGCGTGGGGGTTGAGTAAGAGAAGTAGGCTGTCCTGATCAGAACAGTATAAGGCGAGTGGATTACTGATCAGAGCAGTACTAAGTAGAGAACTGGCTTAAAGAGCAATTTGATTATACGTAGGACGAATGCAGGAAACTTGGTGAGTTTTAAGTGAAGAATTGCCCTGAAGACAGATGGCTCTTGAAGGCGCAGCAGCAAGGTGAGTGAAGATAACAAAAGAGCTCAAAATTTTGTCCATTGGAGAGGAGTGCTGAAGCTGTCACAAAGAAGACATAAGCAGTTGAGTTTGGCAATCGATAGGGGAAGAGTTTATGTACTAATTCTGTCTCTTGAAAGAGGATGTAAGCTTAATTCTCTTTGTGACTTATATTATATAAATGATCTTGTAGCTTCTTGTAATTTTGCATCCTCCATCACTTTTTTTTTTCAGTCTGTAGAACTATCAATTAACCTATCCATGCTAGAAGTACTTAGCAGTTTTGAAACTTGACCCTTAATAGCCTCTTTTAGACTGGGATATAATGCTTACTGCTTTCTATCTTTGGTAGGGTTAAAATTACAAGAAAATAAAAAGCATTCACCTTTCAGATTGTGGGTTTAGTCCACTGAAGAAAACGTCTATTTTCCATCTTGTTCCGTCTGCATACAATGTTGTTACTCCGCCCTCTATTCTGAAATATTTTAATCAGAAAACTTGTATATTTTGAACACTGTTGATAGCTTATGGATAGCTTATACAATGTTGGTGAATAGATAAGATAGCTTATACAATGTTGGTGCATATAATACTTTGGAGTTTTGAGATGAAGCAGGATTGATCTTGTGAGTGTGTTACTGTGAAGTCCATAGGCAAGAAACTTTAGGGCCATCTTGGAAGCTTGATGGCCTCACACTACAAAGCATACAGATGAGCAACAATGACAGCCATTGGCAGATGTACCATTCCCCTAACGAAAAAAATAGAAAACCTGTGGGAGTAAGGAAATCAGCTAGAGACAGTAACCATCAAGATTCAGATGTTGATGAAGAGGAAACATCAAGAGTACCTGCATGATGGAAAAAGAGATGCCTGAATTTTGTCCAACTTTTGGGTTGTAAAGAAATTGTTTATCACCACCCTTTAGGACCAACATTCTTGTGTTCGGTCAGCAGTCCTTTTCAAAGTGATTTATCTAATCATCTATTCATTTATCTTGAAAAAATGTTTTCACATTGTTCTTGATGGCATTCAGAATTAGTTACAAAATTCCATTCATTTATATGTAAATAATGTTTTACATAACATTCACGATGGCTTTTAGTCTGATTTGTACAACATTCTGTATACGAAAATCGCTATCCAATATTCTTGTACCCCAGGATTTCGTTGTGTACAATACTAAAACAATTGAATATCTTCTAGTTTGGGTACTGTTTTCAGATTTGGTCATACTAATCTGGCCCATTGGAGGACTGGACTTCTTAAATGTTCTGAATCGAAATAAACGCAGTTTCAGCCTGTTCAGAATTATGGTTCTCTTGGATATTTACATCTTTTACACCTCATCTACTCTCGTCTTTAATTAACAGTAGCTGAACTATGGTGCAACACTCGTTTTTTAACTTCAAAATTTCCGGTAAGTAGTTGATTTTTTTCAAAATTTGGACTGCCTGCTGGCTCTCACGTACCATTAAAAAATACCCATTCAGCAGCTATAGCATATTTTCGGCCATTTTTTTCCAACTGAAAATATTGAAATACTAAAATCTGCAAAATTAGATCCCTATGAAAAATACCAGTTAGATCATATACATTTGAGAATGAGAGCTTAAACTTTTTAAAAGGGTGGGACCTATAATTGAGAGCTCTGCTTTACCTGCACCCACTTCACCCTTTATACAATATTTTAAATATGCAAAAGATAGAGATTTGACCACAAGATCTGCTGTTTTCAAGAGAGTTCACTCATAAAAGTGGCAAAGAATTAGTATATTTTAAAGCCCTAACTGGGCCCTAAATAATCACAAAATGAAGTCACAATTTTAATTTATAAGCTGATTCTATTTTAGTTTTTTAAAGAAAAGTTTGAGCATGATTTCTTAAAACTGTCGCCAGCTCTCGATTTTTCTGTTAAAGAGATTTCATGAGTGCGTACTTACTACGAGAATGGATCATTGCATGTACCTTAACTTCTTTCCTTCTTTTTTAATTGTTAAAACAGTTCTTGGAACTGTATTTTAAGTATGAGAAAAGTTTTTTAAATAAGGCAGACATCATTTTCTCTCTGAGATATACAGATTAGCTCACAAGATTTAACACCACCAAAATATTTCAGTTCCGTAAATGAAGGGAAACTCCATTTTCCATTCTGGTGCCTTTTCCTTAGTTACTTTCCACAAATATATACAGTAAAAAGTAAAACACTTTTAGGCATGGCAGACAAGACTATAAAGTAATCTGCTATTTATCTCTGATCAATTGATTATAGGTTGGAACAGTTCTACACATGGATCTATATAGGCTTTAACTATTTGGAAAACAATTTGCTAAGTGCTAGGGAGCCTGAATAAATACATAACTTCTGGCCTAAAAATGAGAAATAACTTTACTGATGCACCTGCAATAAGTTATAGATAATTGATTATTAACAAATTGAACTCTTATCATCATTATATTACAAGGTTATTTTAGACTGTAGAACGTGTTTTTTACTTTTGAAGGGTGAAGAGTAGTATACACTTCATATATGTTACATCCCATTTTTAATCACTTATTTGATATATATTTTAATGATTGAATATTATTTAGGGTGAGCAAAATCAATATTTTAAATGTTACATTATATGTTGCAAGATATTGCAAAAATGGATATTCGTTATCTGTACAAAATCTTGATCCGAGGTGGATGCAAAACAATATTTTCCCCCTTTGACATGTTGAGGGAGAGTAACATCTAGGAGAGGATAACAGATGGCGACGATACGGTAGTCAAACCCAATTTACCAAGAGCCTCATTATCTTAATTGATTTGAGAATTATGATGTTAATAACATATTAACTACCATTTGTATTGATCCAAGGTGGATGCAAAACAATATTTTCCCCCTTTGACATGTTGAAGGAGAGTAACATCTAGGAGAGGATAACAAATGGCAACGATATGGTAGTCAAACCCAATTTACCAAGAACCTCACTCCTACATGGGTCAATAATACAACTATATGTTGATGCATGGTAGTTGCTTAGGAGCATGTAAGGTGTCATTGAAAGATAGTTGCCATGATTTATTTATTATTAGTTGATTATTATGTCGATAGTGTAATATAGTTAAAAATTTCTTGTAAGTCATGTGTCACTCTTAGCTTAGCATCACCCTCATTGATCAAATTATCTAATATGAGTTTAATTACATGATTTTATTGCAAAACTATTATTAGTCTTGGTGTGCTTATACATATATATTTTAAACTCCTCTATGATAACCTCTATTGGGAATGGGTGAGTGGTGCCATAATGGTGCACTCCTTGTAGTAATAGAACCGTTATGGCACATTTCCCTTAGGGAGGCTAATAGTAGCTGATGGGATTTGGTTGTTTAAATGTTGTAATACCATTATCATTGTTTGGCATATAATTGTGTATTTGAATGTTATAGTCATTAGTGAAGGTTTTTGTTCAGGGCTTATTATTTTTGAATCCCCATTTGCTTGTGGTTTTAAGTAGTTATGTATTTGTCTCTTGATTTGAGTTGTTTTTGAATCATTGTGATATCAACAATGTTGGTAATTAACCTTGTTTACATAACCTTTATTACCTAGACTCATTTTTTTTGTATTTAATAAAATGATTAAAAAAACTATTATAATTTTTTTTATTTTTTTTAAATGAAAATGAGAAATAAGAAAAAGGGGGGAATTGGCACCTAAGAAACCCTAGATTATAGAGTTGAGGGAGTTCATGGCAACATGGAGAAAATAGTGCAGGAGTTTGGAGAGATTAGTGGCATAAACTGTGTTTTGGTGAGCATGGAGTCCCTTGTGGGAATAATAACCACATAGTGGGGTGGATTCTTATGGTGATATTATCAAATTTCGTAAGGGAGAAGGGATTGATTAGTAGAGGAGAGAGAAAAGAAAGAGATAAAAAGGGGTGGAAAAAGAGTTGGAAGAAAAGGAAATAAGGAAAGGATTCATCAAATCATGGGTATGTTAATATGTTTTGTCTTATGCACGTAAATCATAATATATATACTATGTTGCATACCATTTGAAAGGAATATGTGTGTTCAGAAGTGTGTTTTGTGATAGTAGTTAGATATAGCATATGGTAGTATTGTTTTGCATTGTTATGTGAGTTGAAAAGCCTCAAACAATTATATTGTTTAGTTCTTGTAAGGGCGTGTAACGTCTCAATTTTTTTGAACTTCACTTGTTGGTTGTAAGATGTCCTATGTTCATTTTGAGGTATTCACAATTATTAGGGATATAACAATTTCAACCTAGGATAGAAAACTCTAATTTATTTGTCCAAACACTTATGTTATACTACTTAGTTCAGGGAAGGGTTTCAAAGGCAATATAACTCAATGCCATTTTATTGTTAATGTATATATACATCTATTATTACTAAATGAGAACTTGCTTATATGCATATTATGTAAAGGATACTTGGTCCACTAGTTAGGAGAAATCAATAAAGGTTTTATTTATCCATGTTCTAAAATTTCTATATATGATTTGGCCTTTATTAGAAGTTTTTTAAGTAGATTTTCTATATAGTAATTCTTATTTCAATCTAGAATGGATTCTTTCATCGTTACTCTAAAACTATTGTGGTTGTAGCAAGTTTTCACTTGTAGTTCTAATTCTTGTTTGAGGGAAAATATTATGATGGATTTAGCAAGAATGTGGTTCATTTCTTTTCTTCGTAGTACAATAGTCCTCACTACTTTGGTTTACTTGTTATAAGTGTAAAGTCTATATGATTGTATAATTGATTGAAAGCGTATAGACATTATTTCTATTTTAGTTTATAAGCTATTGTTCCATAACTAGAAGAGAAAATCAATGAGTAGACCTTTGTGTTTTATTTAAAGTTACTTTTGTGCTTATTATATAGCACTAAAAAGAGAAAATATTATGAGAGTTCATATTCAAGGAGAGAATTATTGTGTTAATTTTATTTGGAATCAATCCTATTCAGGTATTTGCATAAGATGGAGTAGTAAAGTTAATTTACAAAGATTTTTATATATATGTAACAATTTAATTATGTATCTATTTTATTCAAATATACTTTTATGGTTGATTGTGATACCAAAGGTCTATAATTAGTATAGTTAATATTTATTCTCATGGTTGTATATATCTGAATTTTTATATTAAGTGGGCCTTAGGCTATTAAGAGCTATGAATAACATTATTTCAAGAGAATATTGGCAATATAATAATGAAATTTATTAGGAACAACAATTTCTTATTCCAATTTTGAAATGGCTCTCTCGCTCTCTATTGAAACCCTCTTCCTTTCTACAAATGGTGTGTCGTTGGCTTCTGGTGTGTCATTGGCTTTTGGTGTGTTGTCGGCTTCCGGTGTGCCGTTGGCTTCTGGTGTGTTGTCGGCTTCTGCTGGGTCAGTTTTGGCCACTACTAGGTCGTGTGTTCTTGGCTCACGGGTGTCTACAAATGGTTTGCTGCTTGCTGTTGGGCCATCATTGTCTTCAGTTGTGTCTCCTGATGGTTCACAACCTTTGCTAGGTGGGTTTGCTACTTCTTATTTTCCTCCTTTAGGGCCCGGATTGTTGCACGTGGATGTCCCTCTTTCATGCCTTGCTTCTCAGTCCTTTGCTAAGGTGGTTGGTTCTAGTGGTAAAATCCCTTCTTCTTCTCTTCCCTCTTTTAAGGGTAAACCATTACAATACTCTTCTTCTGCCCCTACTATTATTTGTGGGCAAGAGGTATTGGATAAAGAAGATTATTTCTCTCGTTCTGTTCTTATTTGTAGATTTAATGGTTTATGGCCCTCCCTTCCAAATTTTCACAAATGGGTTTTGGAGTCTTTGAGGCCTATTATTGGGGATATGATTTAACTCTATCCTTTGGTTAGGGTTTTTTTTGTGGCTACTTTTCAATCTAAGGAGGATAGGGTTCAGGTGTTGGAAGGGGGTGTTCGGTTGTGGGGAAAGCACTCGCTTTCTCTCCAGTCTTTTGACCCTTCTTTCAACCCTCTTTCTAAATCTATTAGTGTTGTTCCTACTTGGGTTAGACTTCCTAATCTGCCTATTCAGTTTTGAACTCTTTCTTGCTTTGAGTCTATTGGAAATGCTATTGGTAGGTTTGTTATGGCTGATTCATCTTCTCTTATCTATGATCATCCTACTTTCACCCACATTCTTGTGGATGTTGATACCTCAAAATATTTACTTGGGGATGTCATTTTGATGGTGGGGGATAGACCATGGTCTCAGATTCTTGATTATGAAGGTCTTCCTTTCCATTGTAGGAGATGTTTTTCTATAGGTCATTTGGCTGCAAACTATCAGAGATCTTGCTGAAGTCATGCTACTTGGTGGAAGGATGCCCTTCGTGAGCATCTTACTGTGGGTGAATCTTATGATGATTTTGGGGATGAAGACTTGGACCCTAAAGTTGTGGCTTCTTCTATTGATGGTTCTCAGTTGCCATCTGTTGTTGCTACTCTTGGGTCTTCTGCAGTTGTTGTTGGGGCTTCTAGTTCTATTGTTGTTGTTGGTTCTTCTGTAGCTGATGGTTCGTCTGCAATTGCTACTAATGCAGTTAGTTTGTCTACAGTTGTTGTTGCGGCTAGTGAGGTTGCTGCTATTGTTGCTTATGATTTTGTTGTTGTTGTTGTTGTGTCTTCTAGTTTATCTGCAACTCTTGTTGCTATTGTTGGTTGTGGGAGTGACACTCTTGGTTCTCTTCCTTTTTTTCCTTTGGTGGCTTGTCCTCTGACTTCCCCTTTCTCTAATCCTTTGGAGGATGATCTTTCTTGGATGGTTGTGCAAAGAAGGAAGAGAGGTCTCCCTAAGCATAATCATTCCTCTTAGTCCCTTGTAAATTTTGTTCATGGTGGTCGAAAGACTACACATGTGGTTTAGCTTTTCTTTTCCCACTGTTGCTTGATGTTGTTTCGCTGGTGTTCTTCTTTGTTTATCTTTGGAGCAGCTGTTTTTATCTTTTGTGGTTTTTGGGTTTTTGATGTTGTTGACTATCTAGTGTTGTATCTTTTGAGCAACATTTTGTACCTAAAGTTGTAAATGGTTTCGGGTCCCTTCAAAAAAAATTCTTATTCCATAGTATGAATATTATTAAACATTATTTTTCTTACAAGTGTTTGCATGAGTGGTCATTCATTTGATCATAGGGTGCATGAGAGCTTCAATGTAGATAACATAAATGGGGTCATGATTGTTGGAGAATTGATGAAACCCCAAGTACAAGAATCTACCAAAAAATGCCAAAAAACCTTTCAAGATTGAGATTTGCAAAGATAAATTACTATATTTCTTGAAAAATTAATTACATAATAATACAATGAATGAAAATAACCTTGCTTTATTGGCAATGGGAAAAGCCCTAAAGCTAACAATATTGCGCCAAGTATCTTAATCCTATGAATTGAGACAAAAAAAGCTATCCAAGTAAACTTAATACTAATGTGTGAATATGTCCTAAAGTATAAGTGGTTAGATAAAGTACCATGTTCACACCAACAACCCCCCTTAAGTACAACCTAGGGAGGAACTAAACCAATAAATAAAAAAGCAAGAAATGGGTCTCGATAATTAGGCCTAATAAGGTATCCATGTACAGATGAAAAAATATCTCACAATCAAAGAAAAGGAGAAAACATCATGGGAAAAAATCCTCTCCAAAAAATAAATGTAAAAATGTGAAGGACACGAGAAGCCCCCCAAAGACAACTTCCTTTAATCCAAGCATTGATCACAATTGAAGATAAAGAGGCAACACCAAATGTTTAGTGAAGATGATTACAACCTACTCCTCAATAGGAAAATACTCTGAGGAGAGATGACCATCATGGATGAGTCATTGAAAGAAATACATTTTTATCTCAATGTGCTTCATCCTTTGATGCTCAATTGGGTTGCATGTAATGTGAATGACACTTTTTCTATCACACCAAATAAGTGTAGGACCGTCACGTGATAGACCAAACTTTTTCATAATCTATCCAAGCCACAAAACCTCCTAGTTGGAAAGGATTGCACTTCAATACTTAGCCTCATCAGATGATAATGCAATAATAGTTTTCTTCTTTCAAGACCAATCAAATGGACTTAAACCAAGGCAAAAAAACCTAAAAGTGGACTTCCATGAGTCAACATCACCTATCAAATCCAATTCAGTGAAGTGTACTATCTTTGAAGCTCTTGGTGTATATTGAATTCTAAAGTGTGTAGTTCCCCTAATATACCTCATAGTGATCTTAACTACTCTCTACTGACTCTCATGAGAATCATGGGAAAAATAAGAGACAAACCCAACATCAAAGGTGATATTAGGACAAGTGTGTTCCAAATACAAGAGACTTCACAACAAATATCTATACAAAGTAGCATCAATGCTAGGTGGTGCAAATGAAAATTAATGTGATACATGATTGGAATAGTGTAGGAGATTGCCTACAATTAGTCATGCTAAAAATATGAAGAAAAATAATGGTAGAATTCTACTAATATATGGAGATACCCTCAGTATATTGAAGAACTTGTCAACCAAGAAAGAAATGTAAATCCCAATATCTATCATGTCAAAGTGTTCCATCTATGAATATTGTATATTGAAGTATGGACGAGCTACTAGTGAGAATCAAATCATCTATTTAAAAGACCAATATCAAAATATTAGCTCCATGTCTTTGAACATAGACTATGTGATTAGAGTTAGAATGTGTGAAACTAGATGCAAGTAGGAAACTATCTATATTCTCATACCATGCCCTAGGGACTTGTTTGAGACCATATAAAGAACACCATAGCCTACAAACAAGAGAAGAGCCTTGCATGAATATTGTAGGTTTCTCCATGTAGATCTCCTCATGAAGATCACTGTGTAAGAATGAACTCCTCACATTCATCTAATAAAAAGGTCAACCTTGAGATATAGTAGGAAAAACGACAAGGTGAGAAAAATCCATATTTAGTCATAGGGGCAGGTATCTTAGAGTAGTCAATAACCTCAACCTAGAAAAAGACCTTAGAAATAAGAGGTTCCTTGTATCACTCAATAGAACTAGGGTAAAAACACAAAGTTGTGTCACACTTTCAACCAACTTATCAACACAACTGAATTTAAGTATTTCTAACTAAAAATCAATTTTGGTCAAACATATGATCTAGTAAGATTCATTCTATCTAAGATACTTCCACATTTTCAACTAAAATTTTTGGCTAAAAATATATGGAGCACCACTTTGAGTCCAATTTACTAAAAAAATAAAATTATTTAAAAAACTTGAAGTTTCAATAACTCCTACTAATGTAAACAATATTTTTTTAAAAATATAAAAATACCTTTTTGTAGATCCATAAGTGTAGTTTTCAAAAATATATTTATTTTAATAGTTTAATTATTGTTTATATTTTATTTTTAATTTTGACTAAAAGTAGGTTATCAACACAAAATATTAGGTTGATTACTATTCCAAGGAAATATACTAAAATTTATTAAAAAAATTGAATATGATGCACTAGATAAAAGAATCTATTTCAAAATGGTATATATTTTTTTTCTATTTTAGATAGGTATTTAATATGAAAGTTGACGTCCAGTGGAAACAACTATTTTTTGATTCACGCACATTTTAATATTTATTTAAAATATATATTTATCAAAATTGGAAAAAAATATATCCATGCACTAAAGTTTCAAGTTATAAATACACATGAAATTTTTGAAAGAAAAACAAATTACTATAAAAAGTTTGACATCTCATGCATCTTCATTTTTCAACATTTTATCAGCAATAAATTATAGTGATAATTTATTAAAAACTAGTTTAAAATAATTATTTTATTTTATTTTTTTAAATACAAACATAAAATATGCTAAAAAATACACATTTTACTAGTTTACATCATTTGAAAATTCAAAACATGTATATGCCATTTTTTTATTGATTCAAGTTTAAAATTTGGATTAGTGTTGGCTATTTCCTTTATAAAGTGTGACACAACTTTGTGATTTTACCGACCATCATCTACATACTTGGTGTGATACATCAACTTTTATCAAACCATCCTTCTCTCTAGAGGAAGAGAAACCAAATCCCATGTGTGAATACTCATCAATGAAGGATACTCCTTGTCCATATCATAATCCCACTTTGGAATTCTTGAAACCTCTATAAAACTCTACAAATCAAAATATATAACATGAATTAGAAGATTAGTACTAGAAGATTGAGAATGAGTACAATGAGAAGCCATATGATCACCAACTAAAGATATATCCTCTTGAATAGTATTGCAAGCCCACTAAGGTAAAATAGAAGTGGTGGTGCTATAGAACCATAATGTGATGTATCTATCCTCTAATGCACATGTATCCTCATGAGATAAAGAAGGTAGAGAAGGTAGTGATGAAGAAAAAGTAGGTTCATATTTTGATTGTGGGAAAGACTCATCAAACTAGACATATCTATGAAAGTTGACATATCTCATGGTAGGATATTTTTTTTGATAAGCCTTCACATCCTCACAATAGCCACTAAAAATGAATGGTTGGATATTCTTCTTTATTGCCTTATGTTGATCATTTGGTATGAATGGCCAAGCTTCACAGCTACCAAATACCCCGAAGAAGGAAACATCAAGCTTTATATGGGACCAAGCCTCATTTGGAGTGATATTTGGAACTAATTTTTGGGGAATTTGATTATAAATATAGTTAGCACAATTTATTGCTTCAACCCAATGATGTAGGAGCATCCATGACAAATTAGCAATCCCGTGTCCATTAAAAAGAGGTTAATTTTGTGGAAGTATTTTTGAATTTTGGAATAAGTTAATTTGGTTGGAATTTCATGTTGAGGGGTGGAAAATGGTTTATTTTTGAATAATTAAATTTTTCAAATAAAATCTCCTTTGCACATTGACAAGTTGGCTTAGTAGGGTGAAAAAGCAATAAAAAATAGTTTTAAAACATTTTATTGTAAAACATTTGAAAATCATTATGAGGTGTTGGGATTGATTTATGAAGCTTTAAAAAAACTCAAAAGAATGATTCCTAAATAATAGGGATTGTGAAAGTGGGCACCCAGGCTTGCTTTTTGAGTTTTGCTTTTACGGGAGTCAAAGAGAGAAGAATTTAAAATAGTTTTTTTTCCTATCTTTACAGGGTTGCTGGGAATGGATTTTAAATGAGTTTTAATTATTTTTTTGAGGGATTTAAGGTGAAACAAAAACAAAGGGTTGTGAAATATTAGAGATGCCCAAATAAATCATGAAAAATTAATTTCATGGTAGGGTGAGTAGAATTTGGAAAACCACTTCATGGAAGAATTGTTGAAGAAGAATTTTGAAGGAAATCTTTGAGAGACAGGTCAGAGGGCATAGGTTTTCTCTGTAGGAAATTTTGGACATGTTTTGTTTCAGGTTTGGTTTGATAAACAATAGTCCATGAGGATGCCAAAATAGCTGGTTTGAAGTTGCAAGTGTTGCAGGTGGTTTAGAAGAGCTAGGAGATGGTTATGTTTGTAAAAGATCAATGAATGTTTGAGCATAGCTTGGTTGAGATTAATTTATAGTTGCATATGTGATTCCTGTAGGAGAATAATTTGCTGCATATCAGTCCATATATGACTGAATTTTTTTGTATCCAGATTATTTTAATGAAGAAAATCAATGGTTTCCTATGCAAGTAAATTTTTGTGTGTTAATTTACAATTCCTCCATTTTATTTGAGCATTTGTTGTGAGAGTTTGGAGAGAGATTTTTGTGTGTCAATCCATATCTACATTAGTGGTATCAGAGCTTGAAGATCTTGAGTGTGTGAAAAGACCGCCAAAGAGAGGCAGTTTGCACTAGGATTGAGCTTGTGGGTATTGGTGAAAATCAATGAGAGAGGATCCCATCATGGTTGAGTTAGAGGAAGAGGGAGAATGGACAACATTTTCCATGATAATTATTTTAGAGCTTTGAGAAGACAAGTGGAATCACTTCAAGAAGAAATAAGAAGAGGGTTTTCACAAAGAAGGGAACTAGATAGTGAAGAAGAAGAAGAAGCTCCAAAGAATGCTAGACTAAATATTGAGTAAAGAGAGAAAATTGTAGCAGTTACAAATGACCCATTGTTGAGAGCTTTGAAAAAAATGGGAAAGAGACCAAAAATTTATGTTCCTACCTTCAATGGAAGCTTGAATCCAGAAGAACTCATTGATTGGATAAATGATATGGAAGATTATTGAGTTTGAAGAAATTGGACACCATAATAGAGTCAAATTTTACAAGACAATATTGAAGGGTCATGCTTCAATTTGGTGGAGAAAAATTTAGTTGGAAAGAGGAAGAAAAGGAAAAGAGAAAATTACAAAATGGGATAAAATGGTAAAGAAGATGAAAATGCAATTTATTCTAGTAGATTATGAGTTAGACTTAAGAAGATGCAAGGCATGAGACAAGGAACAAAATTGAAGGAGTATACTAAAGAGTTCCATAGGATTCTTATATGAACCAAGCATTCAGAGTGAATACAAGGTTTGAAAATAAACAAAGAGGAAGAGGCTATGAAGAGGAGGTTGAAGGAAGATCATATGGGGCAGATAATAATAATAAAAAAAAAAAGACCAAGGGAAAAGAAAAAATCAGAGGTATGATGGTCCATATGGTCCTAGGGATCAAGATTCAAGAGGAAGAGGAAGATCGAGTAGAGGTTTTGGAAGAGAAAACTTTCAAGGAACTTGTTTTAAGTGTGGAGAAGAAGGTCATTGGGCATATGATTGCCCTCTTGAAGAGGAAAGATGAAGAAGAAGGACTGAAAATCAGAATAGAGTAGCAAATGTGAATAGAGAAGATGTAGGATCAACACATTTCAAAGAGGTGGAAGATGGTGAAACTTTAATAGCAAGGAGAACCTTGTTGAATGAAGATGATAAATCAATTCAAAAAAAAAGTTTGTTTAGAATGATATGCAAGTGCTAGAACAAGGTATGTAATGCCA
Organism: Sequoia sempervirens; assembly: GCA_007258455.2. Lineage (NCBI taxonomy): Eukaryota > Viridiplantae > Streptophyta > Pinopsida > Cupressales > Cupressaceae > Sequoia > Sequoia sempervirens. The sequence goes on along the minus strand of VDFB02281492.1, from coordinate 603,012,632 downwards.
TTATAGATGGAGGTAGCACATACAATCTTGTTTCTAAGGAGATGGTGAGAAAATTGCAGCTAGAGAGAAGAAGACATCCACATCCGTATAGGATAGCATGGCTACAAGATAATAGGAAAGTTTTGATCAGCAAACAAAGCTTGGTAAATATTAATATAGGAGGTTATAGAGATGAAATTTTATATGATATTATTCCTATGAATGTGTGTCATATTTTGTTAGGGATGCCTTGGCAATTTGACAGGAAGGAAATGCACGATGGTTATGCCAACATGTACACATTGATGAGGGATGGAGCTAAACACAAATTGAAGCCATTGAAAGAAGAAATGGGTAAGGTTTGCAACAATGCTGGGTCTTTTTTGGTTGATAAAATTAGACTTTTAGATGGTATGGATCATGAATATGTTAGCTTTGTTGACACTAACCATGAAGAAGATGAGAAAGGTGAATTGTTGACTCAAATTGAAAAAGAGATCTCAAGTGGAAAGAAGGTGGCAGTAGAGGGTAAGGTAAAATATGATTTTATTGTTTTCATTGATGAGAAAGAGAGTGAAGGAGTAGATAAGTTTGTTGTAGTAGAATTATCTTTTGATAAATTTGAATTGGAAGAGTTGAGTGTGAATGTGAATGAAGAGTTTTCTGAAGAATACTTGTTTGAGAACAATGGAAGTGAAAATGTTTTGATTAGCAGTCATGATTCATTGTCATATAATGAGGAAATTAATTCTTTTGATGATAGTACTAACATTGTTTTGAGTGAAGGAAAACAAGTTGCAGGAATATCATGCCTTTCAGAAGGCATTGAAATAGTGCAATTTCATGAAGGAGACATAGTGGAAGGAGGTGGAAAAGGTGGAACAACAAATGAGGCAAAAACATACTTTTTTTTTATGAAGGAGAAGGTATAATTTTATTGTTAATTTTTTTTTTGATGAAGTATACTGGTGGTACAATAGATTTGATGTTTTGAATTACATGATGGGTAGTAGAAGAAGGATGTAGCATGGTAATGTTGTAAGTTTGCAGAAAATGGTGCATAGAAACATTTCAATGGACAAGGAAATGAGGTGGATCCAAGATAGACATAAGATCTACAAATGTTTCTGAATGCAAATCATGAAACATTTATTTCTACTATGCGTGTTAGATGCAGGAGCATCCATGCCAAATTGACAATCCCGTGTCAATTAAAAAGAGGTTAATTTTGTGGAAGTATTTTTGAATTTTGGAATAAGTTAATTTGGTTTGAATTTCATGTTGAGGGGTGGAAAATGATTTATTTTTGAATAATTAAATTTTCCAAATAAAATCTCCTTTGCACATTAACAAGTTGTCTAATGGGGTGAAAAGGCAAGAAAAAGTAGTTTTAAAACATTTTATTGCAAAACATTTGAAAATCATTATGAGGTGCTAGGATTGATTTATGGAGATTTAAAAAAACTCAAAAGCATGATTCCAAAATAATAGGAACTATGAAAGTGGGCACCAAGGCTTGCTTTTTGTGTTTTGATTTTTCAGGAGTAAAAAAGAGAAGAATTTAAAACAATTTTTTTCCTATCTTTAGAGGGCTGTTGGGAATGGATTTTAAATGAGTTTTAATTATTTTTTTGAGGGACTTAAGGTACAGAAACAGAAAAAAATTGTGACATATTGGAGTGGCCCAAATAAATCATGAAAAATTAATTTCATGGCAAGGTGTGAGTAGAATCTGGAAAACCACTTCATGGAAGAATCACTAGTAGAATTTGGAAAATAAATGACTATGTGAACAACAACTAAAGATGACTAAATTCTACTCATTTTTTACAACACAACTATATGTGACTAATTTGATCATCATAAGTGACTAATTTAATCATTGGGTAAATAACACAACTTAATAATTAGTCACACAAATAAAAATTAGACAATATGATATTAAAATGGATAATTAAAAAAAAAATTGAATTGAGGGAGTGGGTTGTATTATAATATAATATAATAATTACGCTAAGAGGCATATTACAATGACATCCACCAAAAAACAATATGTAAGGAAAAACTCTTCAGCTAGAAATTGACATTCAAATGACATGCAAATCCATATCCACTCTTAAATCTTATCTTCTTATCTTTTGAAAAAAAAAATGCAGTCATTATTGTTAACTTCCTAAAATGAATTTAAAAAATAATTTTCTTTTTTATGAAAGCTGTTAGTTTTGTTTGAGATTATGTTCTTTTAATTTTTTAAATATTTTTAGTAAAAGTTAAATATTATTTTAAATATATTTTATATTATTTTTGGGAAGATAAATATGAAGCGGTAATTTGAAAGCAAAAAAAGGTTACAGTTTAAAATAGCATTCAATTAGGGTTAGGATTCACTAGTAGAATTTGACAAATAAATGACTATGTGACTAAAACTTTAGTCACATGACTAACACTAGTAGTATTTGGAAAATAAATGACTAATTTAGTCATTTATAAGTGACTAATTTGGTCATCGGGTAAAATCACAACAAAATGACTAATATCAGACAAATAAAAAATGACTAAATAAATGACTAATATCAGACAAAAAAATGACTAAATAAATGTGCTCATTATTAAAATCTTGGCCATAATTTTCATTTTAATAAACATACTCTAAAACCTTTGTCAAGACCTTATTTTCAATCGTAGCCCGCCATAATTAATAATAAAATATTACAAATAAAATTATTAATAAATATTGTGTGGAACAAATATTTTGTTTTGTGGTGTCATCATATGAACACCAAAGCTTCTTCTAAATTGATAAAAAACCACCAAATTATAAAATTAACGAAAACCATATGAGAACCTAAAAAATTAAAACCCAATAACCTTGAAAAACAAAAAAAATGAGCAAAAGGAAGAGAAAAAACAAAAGATAAGAATAAGCAACCAAATAATCTAAGAGGAAAAAAGGACCAATTTTTTTTTTTATAAGCATAATTTTCATTTAATAAACATACTCTAAAACCTTGGTGAAAACCTTATTTTCAATGTAGCCCACCAAAATGGAGTAGTCAATCGAAACCTTATTTTCAAGGTAGCCCGCCAAAATGGAGAAGTAAAGCGACGCCTGATTTTGGATTGCAACCTCTGCCCATTTTTCCACATTGGACATGATTTGTGCAGAATCTTGTGGTAAGTCACTTTCCATGGTTTTAGTTAATTTTACTTTTCAAATCTACATGCAGTCAGGCCATATGATCCATATGATGCATTCTTTTTAACAATTTTACTAGTTGCTTGTTGACTAACAATGATTATGTTCTTTTTTAGGCTAATTATGGAAAAGTAGATCCATCTTGTGTTGCAGAGGTTAAGGATTTATATAGAGAACTTGGAATCGAGGTTTGTTTATTCTTTTCTTTTCTGTTATGAGATGTTAAAAGTGATATTTTATTTTCAAAGTTTCCACTCTCAAATTGCATAGTTCACAAGAGAACTTACTTTTATCTATAAAAATGATATTAAGGGACATGTAGATTGTGTTGTCTATACAAATTTCAGAATTTGAACTCTTAAAATTAGCTTCCACTTTCTAAGGGGGCATGCAAATCACTTTTGAAGTTGAGTGCAAAAAATAGAATAGCACGTAAAGAAAAAGGATGAACAATAATAAAGTGAAAAGTGGCTCTTCTATCAACCATGTAGAGTACAATGAAAGGAGCGTAGGGATGGTATGGGTTTGACGTTTACAGTGTAGTGGAATAGTAGTTCAATTGTATAGTAGATTTCATCCTACTTTGTTTGAGAACTCTTATTGAATTCCCAAAAATAGGAGTTCCCAAATGATGCCAATAGATATTATAAATAGAAAACAAAAAACAATATTTTCATATAAAAATAACAAGAGCTGATTCATAGGCCCTATGAAAATCTCTAACTTTTTGGCTCCCCTTTGATACTTTTCTGCATACTTACAGATTACATCTCCATGATTAATATGGACTGGAAGGGTTGAAAGGGCACATGTTAGTCTTTTCCATTTATTGGGCAATAACGAGTTTGAAGTGACTGAAAGAATCAAATGTAGCTCTTTACTCTAGATGCTTTATTCTCATTCGGTTATTAATATATCTAGATATAAACCATGATGACTTAAATCATAACTAGAAGAAATCTCATGAAAACTACAAGAAGAGATTAGTGATTAGATGAATCATGGAAATGAAACCAACTCCATAAGCCACAAAAAACAAAATATGCAATACAAATGAGAATACAAGCCTTCCAAGGAGTTGTCATGGATAAAGAATCATCCTCCCTAGATCTCTTGTGAGAATGCCTGAAAGCTCTTCAGTTATCCACAATATCCACATGCTATGAGCTCTGATACAAAGATTGTGCATGGTTCATGAACATTTATTCAATTTGGTGCTATTATTTTTATCGTGTGATTCATGCTTCAAACCAACCCCTCTCATTAGTATTTGTCTTCCAAAATTTTCTAGAAAAGGGTAATCAAAATCAGTACTGGAATATCTGAAAGTCTAAGATCCTTTCCCTCAAACTGAAGCTTTGTTCTCGAAAAACCAGAGCTGAGACAAGCCAAGAACTAGTGGAAGGGAAGTTGAATGAAAACTGAGAGCAACTAAAAGCCTTCCTAAGAAAAGTTCCCTTTCCACTATAACTATTGATTCTAGTGTCTTCTTGTTCATTTTTTTTGGCATCTCCTCATTTTTCATTTCTTGATAGAGAGGTTCTAAAAGATGTGCAAGATGTTCTTCAATCTCAACAATCAATGTTGAGATAAAATGGAAGCATTGCTCTTGCAAATAAGGTGCTAAATCATTTATCCTTGAAGGAGATTTATGTGCATGAAGAGAACTTAGGAGGTTTTCCAGAATATTCTTGGACCCCTCATCTATGGTATCTTTATTTGACTAACCTCAGTTTGAAAATAAGCGTTAAGGTGATTAAACCAGTCTTCATCATTTTTCATCATAAATCTAAAAATCAACCTAGGTAAATTGACACTTTTTAGGTCCCCTCTCTTGACAAGCCAGTCCTCAATAGTAGTTAATTTGTGCAAATGGATTTCAACAGCTTTGTAACTTGCCAGAGATGTAACTATGGCTTCAAGGCATTTACCAACCTTAACTATAGTTGACCTCCACCCTCATGCTCTTATTTTAATCTAGTTTCTTCCCAACCCTACAAATCATAGATTAATAAATGGTAAGCCTTGAAATCATGGAACAAAAAACTACAAGAGACGAAGCAAGCATACAACATTAAAATTCTGACTTGTAGTAGTAAAAGAAAAGAAGCATTATGCAGTTTAATATACAATTAGAAAAGGGCATTTTATGAGGCTGCCTTAAGGAATCAAATTAAAAATTAAATAAAATCATGCTTCAAATTCCATTTAAATGTTCAGTTTTATAGTAGATGTCATCCTACTTTGTTTGAGAACTCTTACTAAATTCCCAAAAATAGGAGTTCCCAAATGAAACTTATAGATATTATAAATAGAAAACAAGCAACAATATTTTCATATAAAAACAACAAGAGCTGATTCATAGGCCCTATGAAAATCTCTAACTTTTTGGCTCCCCTTTGATACTTTTCTGCATACTTATAGATTACATCTCCATGATTAATATGGACTGGAAGGGTGGAAAGGGCACATGTTAGTCTTTTCCATTTATTGGGAAATAAAGAGTTTGAAGTGACTGAAAGAATCAAATGTAGCTCTTTACTCTAGATGCTTTATTCTCATTCGGTTATTAATATATCCATATATAAACCATGACTTAAATCAGAACTAGAATAAATCTCATGAAAACTACAAGAAGAGATCAGTGATTAGATGAATCATGGAAATGAAACCAACTCCATAAGCCACAAAAAACAAAATATGCAATGCAAATGAGAATACAAGCCTTCAAAGGAGTTTCCATGGATAAAGAATCATCCTCCCTTCAATATCTTGTGATAATGCCTGAAAACTCTTCAGTTATCCACAATATCCACATGCTATGAGCTCTGATACAAAGATTGTGCATAGTTCTTCTCAATTTATTCAATTTGGTGCGATTATTTTTATCTTGTGATTTAGGCTTCAAACCAACCCCTCTCATTAGTATTTGTCTTCTATAACTGTCTATAAGAGGGCAATCAAAATCAGTACTGGAATATCTGAAAGTCGAAGATCCTTTCCTCAAACTGAAGCTTTGTTCTTGACAAACTAGAGCTGAGATGAGCCAAGAACTAGTGGAAGGGAAGTTCAATGAAAACAAAGAGCAACTAAAAGCCTTCCTAAAAAAAAGTGCCCTTTCCACTATAACTATCGGTTCTAGTGTCTCGTTGTTCATTTTTTTTAGCATCTCTTCATTTTTCATTTCTTGATAGAGAGCTTCTGAAAGATGTGCAAGATGTTCAATCTCAACAATCAATTTTGAGATAAAATGGAAGTATTTCTCTTGCAAATAAGGCACTAAATCATTTATCCTTGAAGGAGATTTATGTGCATGAAGAAAACTTAGGACGTCTTCCAAAATATTCTTGGACCCCTCATCTATGGTATCTTTTATTTGACTAACCTCAGTTCCAAAATAAGCGTTAAGGAAACCAAACCAGTCTTCATCATTTGTCATCATAAATCTAAAACTCAACCTAGGTAAATTGACACTTTTTAGGTCCCCTCTCCTGACAAGCCAGCCCTCACTAGTACTTAATTTGTGCAAAAGGGTTTCAACATATTTGTAACTTGCCAAAGATGTAACTTCAAGGCATTTACCAACTTTAACTCTCTCACACATATCTAAAAATCCATCAGCTATTATTTTTTTCATCCTACTAACAAATAGGCTTTCAAAAAGTTCATCCCACAAACTCTTTGAGTGCTTCAAAGCAATCTCACACAGGCATTGTCATGGAAACTCAACATTTGAACCAAAAACCATTTTTAGCCAATCCAAGCTCCCTTCAAATGCATCCAAACTGTCCAATGTTTCTCTAATCAATGTCTCATTCTCTGCAAGTTCCTTGTCACCTTTCACAAGATCAAGAAAATACTTTCCCCCAAGCCTATCTGTAGAGAGAATATAATCTACACATATCTCAAGCCAGGCTAAGAAAGACTTTGATATAAATTCACTTAGCAAAATCATCATGGTAGCTTGTAGCTTCTCTCTATGAGATTTCCACAACTGTACCTCATTTTCTTGGTTTGGAATCCCACCAAACAACTGTGATCTAGGTGGCACTGCCAACACAGTCTTATAAAAAAGAGGCAAATCATTTAGAGCCTCCAAGAAGAGTTCCCCAACCTGACATAGCGTTACCTGTATGACTCTTACCACATTATAGAAAATGGAACTGACTGTCCCCATCTTATTTTTCATAAGCTTTATCTAGTACAATGTGCTCCCACATGTTATGTGGTTGGCTAAATCCTTTTCCAAAGCATTGGTTCCTTGCCCCCATTGGATTTTTAATTCTTTGCTACCTTGGTTGAGTTCTTGAGTTGCGTTAATGGAAAATTGGTTCATCAAATTTATGTGAAGGCCAAGAACTTTTCCTCTGCCTTCACCTTTCTATTATATTCTTTCATTGACTTGTTATAGGTCGAGGTTATATTTCATTTAAGTGATTTGATCTTGTTTATTTGATGATTGGATAATGGTCCCATAATCTTGGTAGACCGGCATGGTGGGTTCAATATCCATATATTGATCTACCAAAAAGGTCTCTATTGTTAGCATGGGCATCTCCAACATGGAGCCTGATAGCAATCAGGAGCACCATTCAACCTCACTTAGACAAATTTCACAAAAATAGGCTTCAATCTCTCAATTCCTTCAATCCTCAAGCACTGTAGACAAGATATAAAACCATTTTCAGATACCCTTTAATGACTTCTAAAACATATCCCAAATTCACCATAGGTTGTTTTGGAACAACCTTGCAAATTGCATTTGCTTTAAAGTTTCTAAAGCCTTTTCAACAAATCTAATTTGTGTATATCCTACAATTATTGTAGTCCATGAGACCACATTTCTTTGAGGCATTTTTCTGAGCACTTCAAGTGCCTTGTCTATGATCCCACATTTAGCATACATGTTGGTGCAAGAGCACCTAAGCTTCCATTTTCAAATTTGAAGGCCATTGCATCTTAGTAGGTCATTTTAGCATTTGAGGAGGTCATTTTATGTTAATTAGGTCTTGTGAGACCATTCACTATGAATTAGGATGATTTTAGAGTCAATTGGGTAAAAGAGACAAAGTTGCAAAAAAATTGTAAAATTGCAAACTATCAAAAGTTGTTGCAGGTCATTTTTGTCAAGTTTTACAAAATTGCTAAATATAGTGCAACATGACAAATTTTGCATGTCTGAGGAAAATAGATGCTCCTCCATCAAACAACACATGTGCATTGATAAATTGAATATATATGTGATATACCAATTTAAATGATAAGGAAATATTAAACTGGAGACAACCAAATAATTGAATATTTTCAACAGATAATTGATACCAATATAAATCCATAGAATCATAGACAACATAGTCTTTTGAAATAAAAACATTATGGAAGCTCTTTTTTTTCTATCTATCCCTATTCAATTTATATCTTCTCCTATATCCTTCTTTTGGTCTTGGTCTCTCTTATATACACCAGAGGCAACAAACTTTAGACCAAAAGACACGACTCTTGATAAAAAAAGCATGATTTTGAACTTAATTTAAGAAACTAACACAATCATAAACATGTGTACCAATCCGTTAATCTCCGAATAAAATCCTGTGGTCATCTAAGACCTATTCAAATATTTTATTGTATGATAGGGTCCACATCATTACCACCGACCAATTCTGACTGTTGCTCAGTTGTGCCCAGATTATCCACTACCCGATTTATAAACAGATTGAAAGATATGAGGTGATCAATGTACCCTTTTTATGCATGAGTTTCAACATTGGATATGACCAGCTTCATATCATACTCTATGTACATGAATTTCTCAATTTGTTTATGAGTATTCTCTAAGAACATATCCTCATTGTTGATCTCCTGCAATGCAATTGTCAGAAACTCTGTAATTTTTTCTTTCCAATCATCCCTTTCTTGAAGATTCCTTGTATCATCATGGAGTGCAGGAACCAAATTAAAAAAACCGAGGTCTTCTTCGAGTCTTTCTTGATATTGGTTGTGGGATCTCACCAAGCCATTATATCTTTGTAGTGTTTGGTGTTTTAGGATATGTTTACCTAGAAGTTCCTTCTTTTTATCAATCATTCTTCCTTGTAATCGAAAATTCTCCTCTAGTGCTAATTATATTTGCTTAAATACACCTCGATAATCATCAGCTTTCTTTATCAACTTATTGAACCTCTCTTTGATTATCTCCGAAACAACATTGTACTTAATGATTTTCACCTCCTTTTCCAGTGTTTTACAATTTTCTTGGGCTTTCAAATGGGATTTTTTCCAATAGGCTACATCATCTAATGCATCTAACACTCTCTTATCCTTTTCAAGCCATGGAGCGTACAATTTTGGAGTAGAAGAGGAAGATGACTTCTCCATTTGATGTGATAACTGCTTTTTCAATTTGTCATTCTCTTTGACCAATTTTCCAATTTGTGCTCTAGTGAATTTTTCCACATTAACATTCATCTCTACAGTTTCGAAGGGATTAGTGTCCACAACTCTTTTGACCAAAAGGTGTCCAAATACTTGATTAGGATTTTCAATCACTATTAGCCTCTTCTCATGAGGTTATAGTGACCAAATAAGCAAGCCATCCTCATCTTGATTGTATCCAGACCCTGAATATATCTTATCACTAGCTTCCTCTGATAAGTTCATTGTTGTATTCCCTCTTTTTCTGAAACTATCAAACACAATTGTTGAGCTCATGTCCCATCCTTGTAGAAGTAGTACCCCAAGCTCTTGAAGTAATTATCTACCTCTTTTAGGAGTGATAGATTGCATTTCCCTATCAACTTCCCTTTTCAATTCTTCTAAGGAATCAACTTCCTTTTCAAGAGTAATGTCTTGCTCCTTTTCTCTTATTTTCTTCCCCTTATACTCATAGACAAATGATTTGAACTCAGGATTTTTAACAAAATCATTATCATAAATGAATTCATGACCAACCTTAACCCTAATGTCATCAGATAACTCATCTGATGTTTCAAAATTTACAAGTTCTTGAGGGGGCTTATATTGTGTAATCACATGGGCCTTTATTTGCTCCATTGGTTGCTCCTCTCCATCACTCTCCTCATAACTTCCTTCCTGTTCACTTTTGTTAGTGTAGAAACATACATCAGGGGTGGGTTGTGGGGGTATGTGATCCAAAGGCTCCACCTCCTCAACCTACATTCATGTGTAACTCGTATGAGATGTATCAAAAATGTATAAGGGCACATCTTTTACTATTTCATTCACATGAGCAATAAGCTACTCAATCCTAGCCAAGGGATCTTGTATATCAACAAATGCTTCTCTATATGATGGGACATTATTTCTCTTCCATTCCTCTTCAAGCACAACTTTATTTTATGCAACCATTCTCTCACCAGTGGAAGCTTCATCTCAGTTCTTGATCACATCATCAAGTGCAAACCAATGCTCATACCCTGACAAATTCTGAGTTAATCTTTCTTGATGAATAAATCCCTCTGCATCAAATTTATTTCTTTCATACCCAAGAGGAAGGTTGTAATGAGCTAATTTAGCATCAATTTCTTCATATCCTTCAATGGCACATACTGTGAAATCTCCAAAACAAAGAGTGCTAGGCAAGAGTGATTGTTTATTATGACTCTTGAGATGTTTAGTATCAGACCTTGCTAATTTCGTACTATTTCCAAATAAGCAACTCTGTTAGGAACCACTCAGGGTAGCAAATGTGGAACCCCTTCAAATCCATAAACCCTTATTACTGTGCAATCGGAGAAGGCATACCAGTCTCCCCAATTATGGTTCACCTTGCCTCTCGGGTTGTTTTCCTTTGGTCTCAAAAATCTCTGCACCTCAGGGGATAAATTGTGATCATATGAATAGCCTAGCAACTTCATTAGTGGTTTAACAAAATATTCTTCAAAATATAAATAGTGAGACCTCTCACATCGACTATCCCATAGTGTAGTCCACATCTGTACAGGTTTAAAGTTTCCATCTTTATCTGTGTCTTTGATTCTTAATTCTTTACCCCACACATTTCTAGCATGTCCCTCATATAAAAGTAAATGCATTAACAAGGAATAGTGTTTGAAATCTATGCAATCACTATTGTTTTTTATTCTTTCAAGCCCTTGATTTATGGAATTCGCTAAATAGTTTGCATAGTCGAATGACCTAGCATATTTGCTTTATATATCAGCTACTAGAACCATCGGTGCAATAGACATAAGTGGTGGAACCTAAATTCCCAATACTTGACCAACTAAGTAGTAGGTATATTGGAAGTATTCTTCAAAAAAATCTATATGAAATGGAGGGTTTTCATTGCTAGAAAATTTTCTGAGTTGACCTTGCTCATTTTTAGGTCTGTGCAAAGCTAGCTTCCATCTCTTGTAACTAGTATCCATGAAACAATGTTCTATCAAAAAGTCTCTAATGGTGAATGGAAAGTTCATGGGACCTTCTAACTAAAATACATTAGAGATCAGGTATTGGGAGATAACAAGCATATCAACCCCATTTGCTGATTGGAGAGTCCTTTTCTTGGCATTATACCCACTGGCTAGAGACTTCACCAATTCTATGTTAGTGAACACGTTTGGCTCCACAAGTCTTCCTAAGTTCAATCTCCATGGGTTACAAACTGGTTGAAATCTGAATTGTTTTATGTAGTGATACATAAAAATATCATAGCCTCGGTGTGGCGTCTAAACATCCCCAAGACCCCTATGTTTATCTAACAATTTACTTGCTTGGACACTTCATCTGGGTCTTGGCCCTGACCCCATACACTGATCTATGAAGTCTTGGTTTAAATTCCTCTTTTCAGTTTTTAGTTTCTTTGCATTAGGTTTTTCCACATTTTGTTCCATTGCAAACTCTGAAAAAATGCAACTTTCTAGCTAAGAGTGGAGTACTTATGTGATTTTTTGCTTCTTTTGGCTTCACTGCATGAGAGCTCCGAGTTTTTTCCTTTGTACTTCTACCCTTAGCGTAGCCTTTTTGGTTTTTGCAAATTGTATGATTAATTCGTGGTGCAATTCACCTTTGTGTTGGCCCATTGATATACCTCCTGCTTCAGTCTTGTCATAGGGGAGAGCATTTATGTTAAATATATTGACGATGCTTTTGACTCCACATCAACTAGTAGTAATCATTCAATGCTATATAGTTGGGACCTTGGTTCATTTTCCACCAATGGCCACCTCCTCCACCGATAAGTGTTTTTCTTTCGGTCTATCGGTAAGACATCAAACAATGTTACCCCAATGCATCCCAACTTCACCGATAAGTGTTAGACTTTGATACCCCGTGATTATATCGGGCTATCGAGGGAGCTCCATCATTCATTCCGCCGATGCACCAAAGCTGCAGCAATGGAAGGATATTACACCGATGTAAGGATATGAATTGCCCCTATCGGGCTATTGGTGGGGTGGTGATGGGAGTTTCACCGACAGAGTATTCTTAGTCCAATGGTATCAAATGAATTCAATGGATTTCATGAATGTGATTATTTGGGTATGCTGGTTACAAAAATAGATTTTTTACATGAACCTTAGTAATTTGTGTAGAGAGTGAAGCATTAGCTACTTTGATCTTTGAAATTGATGGTTTTTTACTAAATTGATAATGTATGAAGTTCCTTTCTCTTTCTTAGATGTTGACTCTAATTAATAAGTTTAATGTTGTGTTGCAACTTGTAGGTGAGTATGTTGATATGATAAAGGCTAGCATTTTCAATCCTATAAAAGTTATCAAAATTGCATTAGTTGATGTAGAAAGGTAAAACTATTTATCTTTATTATAATTAGTGGAACTTGCAAATACAATATTTGATAAAAATCTACTTCCAAATATGCTTTTGATGGATGTTATATCTAATTCTGATACATTCACTATATCTAGCGCCTAATTTTAGGGTGTCAGTTGGAAAAGGAAAATAAAATGTTTGAATTTTATCCTGTGTATTATTTGAATTTTCTAATTTTTTGATGTGCAAATTTTGAAACCTTATTTTCTGGCTGCAACTCCAAATTGGAGAAGTGAAAGGTCATGAATACCAGTGAGAAAGGTTTTGGAGGAGCTGAAACCAATAGCAGCGGTAAAGCTATGGATTAGCAAGGTGATTAAATGGGTCAAGCCCCTACAGGAGGTCACTTCCCTTCCAAAAGGATTGCAGTAAGGGGAAAATAGTATAAGTATATGAAAATAGGAGTATTTTGTTTATATAGTGTCTATAAGTTGTATAGTGTCATTGAGACATTGAATGTAACCAATGAGATTTTAATTTTCCGATGAGACTTAATGAAGTAAATTTTCATAGTGGTTTTTTCTCCACTCATAAATGTTGTTATGTGGCTCCTCTTGATTTGTAATATGTTTGAGTTTGTGTTTGATGAATCATATTTGTTCAAGCATTTTAGTCTTAATTTCATGGTGTTTTTTAACATTTGAATATCTAAGATACTTGAAGTTTATATGCATAAATTTGTGAGGATTAATTAAGTTAGATTTGATTTGTAATGACTAAAGTAATGAATAAATACATGACTAAATTAATGACTAAATTAATGATTAAATATATGACTAAATATGACTAAATTAATGACTAAAGTAATGACTAAATATATGACTAAATATATGACTAAATTAATGACTAAATATATGACTAAACAAATCACTACCATGACTAAATAAATGACTAAATTAACGACTATATCAATGACCAAATCAATGACTAAATCAATGACCAAATCAATGACTAAATCAATGACTAAATCAATGACCAAATTAATGACTAAATAAATGACTAAAATTATTTAGTCATAAATTTAGTGGTGTTATAAACGACTGCAAATAAACCACTAGTAGTCACGTGACTAAAGTTAGTCATTTATATGCAATTTTTCATAGTTTATCTAGTCATATATTGTTGTTTGTGTACTAGTGATTAGAGTTTTGATTAGGATAACTCTCATCGTATTTTATATATATTACATTACAATACAATATATTATACATGGTATTATTATGTCGAGAGGCGTTCTAAGTTGCATAAGAGTATAAGAACCTAAGTACATAAAAAGAAATGGCGTTAGTTACAAATTGAAGAAAATGAAGGGTCATCAGTGGAGGGATTTGAAATGTCACGAATGTGGAAAGTTACATTTACAAAGGTGGAAGAAGTTAGAAGATTAAACAATTGGTGTTCAGATGCAACAACTGGCAGGAAACTGTTGGCATTCTGTAACAGATGCATTCCAATTTAAAACACCACTTCATGTGCTTCTTTACACAAGAGGTAGGCACAAGTATGGTATGAGATTCAAGGCCTTCAACTCATTGTTGCACCCCACAAACTTTCCCCGCCATCAACATTGACTCTTAGCCCTATGGAGGAATTGGGAGCCACTTCAGCGGATCATAGCAGGGAAAATCTAGACAATAGCAAGGTGCTACAAATGTAAGCGAGCATATTGAAGCAAAAGTCTATGTCTTTTGTATTATTTTCTCAGGATTTGCTCCCATTTGTGTGTTTTGTAGGTTGTTGAGAAATCACAGGGCTCGGTTGTTCGGAGTAGAGGGAGATTTGATCCCTTCATGTATAGGTACATCATTTTTTTCTATTTGTTGTTTTTTTGCCCGATTTTCATGTTGTTTAGTATGCATATCTTATGCAATAACAGTTCGTAGTGGAAGCAATGTTAATGGTTACACATGGTTTGCATAAATAGGATCCAATTCTCTCATGTCCGCACTCACCTGGTTCTTCTACATCCTCTCCTCACACCTGCAGGTCGATGCTTCCTTGCAAATGCCAACACTAGATGGCCTCCATAATCTATGACTCTAAATAATGCCCTAACTATTGCAATATGTCCTGTGTATTTTTTATTTTTATTATTAATAATTTTATTTGATCTCGTGTTTGAAATGTAGGAGCTTCTCCCAACGAGAAGAAATGATTATCGTGAATACACATGAAATTATAGGGAATAGGTAATGAATCCTATAATTTTATAAGACAAAAATTTTATGGTATTTTTTTTTTTTTTTTTCATGTCTTTTCCATTTTGTAATTTTATTGATCACAAAAATTTCCCAAATTGAGTATGAAAGAAATTTCTTAAATTTATATTTCATTCAAAGTTTCTATATTAAATTACTACATATAAAAAGATTGAAAGTTACTATCTTAAATTGTTACAGGTAATAGAAATTTTTAGAATTTTGAAAGTTAAGTACTAAAAAGCTTTCTTAAATTTATTGTTGTATATAAAAGTTACAAGTTTCTAAATTAATATATTTAAAATAAAAAAACTATTTAAAATCTTTAAAAAAGAAAATTATCCTTTGATGTCCTTATATATATATATATATATTTATATTAAATGAATGAAAAAATGTTCTTTTTAAATATTTTAAATTAAAGTATCAAATTATGAAATTATAAAATTAAATTAAAAAATATCTTAAATTTATTATTACAGAAAAAAAATTAAAAAATTAAAAAAATTCTAAATTTACTATTTCATTTAAAAGTAGTTCTTAAATTAGAAGTAAAAAGAAGTTTCTAAATTTTAGAAAATTAAGAGTGAAAGAAATATTTTAAATTTCTTTGTTTAGAATTTAAATTTAAAATATTTTTTTGCTTTCTAATAAATGAAAGAAATTTGATGAAACAAAAAAATCGAAATCAAAGAGATTTCAAAAAACAAAAAAAAATCAATGGTATTTGATGAAACAAAAAAATCAAAATCAAAGAGATTTAAAAAAAGAAAAGAAAAATCAATGATATTTGATGAAACAAAAAAAATTAAAGAGATTTGATGAAACAAAAAATCAAAATCAAAGAATATAAAAAGAAATCAAAGATAAATCACAAAGATTTGAAAATGTTTACTATAAATAAATTAAAAAATCAAATAAATAAATTAAAGGTTAAAAACTAAGTTAGGTTCAAGTATAGGGTTCAATTAGAGTTACTATTAGTGTTAGGGTTAGGGTTTTAGTGCAATTAGGGTTTAATTATTAATGTTCAATGAGAGATAAATTAGGATTTGGGTGCAATTAAGATTTAATTAAGGTCGAGTTAGGGTTTCAACTAGGATTCAATTAGTGTTATGACTAGGGTTAAAAAGTGTTGTTGAATTAGAGTTTAACTATGGTAAGTCTTATTCAGGTTCAATTAGAGTTAGTATTAGGGTTTGGGTGCAATTAGAGTTTAGTTAAGGTTGAATTAGGGTTACAACTAGGATTCAATTAGGGTTATAACTAGGGTTATAAAGTGTCATTGTTCAATTAGAGTTTAACAATGGTAAGTGTTAGGATTCAATTACGGTTAGGGTTCAATCACGGTTAGGGTTCAAATAGGGTTAGGATTAATGCTAGGGTTCAATTAGGCTTAGAGTTATGGTTAGGGTTATGGTTATGGTTAGGGATAGGTTTATAAATGATAAAATATAGTAATTTGGTTAGGGTTAGAGATAAAATTGGGACTAGGGTAGGGGTTATCATCACGAATAGAGATTTGGGTTAGGGTTAGGGTTATCATCACAAATATGTTTATCATCACGAATATGATTATCATCACAAATAGGATTAGGGTTAGGGTTAGTGTTAGGTTTAGGATTAGGGTAAGGTTTATCATCACGAAGAGGATTAGGGTTAAGGTTAGGATTAGGGCTAGGGTTAGGGTTATGGTTAGGGTTAGGGTTATCATCATGAATAGGGATTAAGGTTATGGTTATGGTTAGGGTTAGGGTTATCATCATGAATAGGATTATCATCATTAATAGGTATAGGGTTAGGGTTAGTGTTAGGGTTAGGATTAGGGTTAGGTTTATTATCACAAATAGGAATAGGGTTAGGGTTAGGATTAGGGTTAGGTTTATCATCACGAATAGGAATAGGGTTAGGGTTAGGATT